>JAVJIF010009409.1:0-218421 GCA_038442645.1 Agave tequilana
AGTTTATCACCTCTGAACTAATGGGTGCTCAAATTCAATTCACCCTTGCAGTCCCTAGTGGGCTAGCTGCTAAGTTAATACGATTACTTCTCGAAGCGGATTCAGAATTTAGTGTGCCTTAGTCTATCACGTCCAGTTTATCACCTCTAAATAGACGGGTCCCTAAAACTGGCTTCCCCTTCATTTTATCATTATGTCCAGTTTATCACCTCTAAACAATAAAATTCTGTTGGTGACTTCTCAATCGGTCACGTCCAGTTCATCACCTTTGAATCGACATATAACCAAGTTTTGCCTTTTTGTTTACTTCATGTCCAGTTCGTCACCTCTGAACAGTAAACATTCCGAGTTTGGTAATCTATAATCAGTTATGGCCAATCCATCACTTCTGAATCGATGATTACTCAATCTCAATCTTCCTTTGTCATTATGTCCAGTGTATCACCTCTAAACAGTAAAATTCTGAATTCGGGCAGTCATGTCCAATCCATCACCTCTGAACCGATCGATGTCTGAATTTCATCCTCCAGTCCCTTCTGGACTTTCCTTTGTTGTCATGTCTAGTTCATCATCTCTGAACAACAAATACTTTGAGTTGGTAATTCTCAATCAGTTATGTCCAGTCCATCACCTCTGAACTGACGAATATCCAATCTCACTTTTCTTTGTCGTTACGTCCAGTTTATCACCTCTGAATGATAAAAATTTGGGTCTGATAATTCCTAACCTGTCATATCCAGTCAGTCACCTCTGAATAGACAAATTATTTAACCTACCCTTCTTTTATCCCTAGTGGATTCTCTCTCCTAGACTAATTCTATCATAGTCAAGATTAGTCTTAGTCTTGGTTTTAATTCCTTCAGGAATTTTACTTGGTGAAATTTCTCCTTTTGTTTTTGTTCTTTCCAAAGAATTTACATGTTAGAGTTTTTCTCATGTGGAAACTTAAAACCAAACATGTTAGATTTTTTTCTCATGTAGAAAACTTAAAAGCAAAGAGTAAAGAGAAAGAAGGAAAAAGGATACCAGACGAGTCATTGATCAAAAATCAAGTTTTATTGATTAATTAAAAGCATAAAGAAGATATAAGGGTGTTACATCAAGATTCTCTCTCATACAATTCAGTCTTTAATTCAAAAGTAGGCAATTTGTTGCTCTACGTGCAGAACAGTAGATTTACTTTCGCTCTTTTTGGAGAACAATGGCGTTTCTCGATGTCAAAATACAGTGGGATATTCTGATCCACCAGACCAACTGGACACGAAAGGCCTCCCCTACACAAGGTCATAGTCCTTCACTTAGTGAAAAATTTTACTATCAGAAAGTCATCCAATGGGCATGAGTTCATTGTTGCTGTCACTTTCTTGAATAAAATTGGTGAAGGGAGGATCTGAGACCTTACTGGTGATATCCTCTTTCCTGTGACCTTCAAATGTCCTGTGCAGAGACCCAGCAAAGACGAGATATTGGTGAAAGCAATGACACAGTTTTTCATATACGTTGAGCTCAATAGTACAAGTTTGCAACTAAGTGGGCCATCCTGGAGAAGCAACAATTGGCCAACGCCTGGTGTGGCAATTCTAAATACAAGATTTGGCCTCCTGAATATGATCCTATCATCATCCCTAAATATGGTCGTGAAAATGATGCTGCAAAATATATGTTGGTCCCCACCTAGAATTAGTGCCTTCGGCTCCAGTTTGTTCTTCCTACTCATAAGTAAAGCCTGGACTTGAAAATGAAAATGCATACCTCCATCCACCCTCGTCGCCAAGTCAAAGAGATTGTTCAATAGATCGGGAGCGTAATGAACTGCAAAACAAAAAAGAATAAACATGTTAGTCTCAGGTGAAAGAAAAAATGCTAAGTCATAGCTTCGCTCTCCGAGCACAGCTAGTTCAAGTTCAGTCTTGCTCCTCGAGCGAAGCTAACCTCACTCTGAGGTTAAGCTTTACACTACACAAAGGCAAAGTGCTAAAAGCCCCATGGCTAGCTTCACTTGGAAGCTTAAAAGGCATCAAAAGTTCTCGACTAAAGTTTCACTTGGAAGCTCAGCTTCGCACTTCTGCCAAGAAGCAGAATGCAAAAAAAAGCCCAAAGGGCTAGCTTTGCCTGGAAGTTTGCATGGAAACTTCTCAATTTTCAATATCATCAAGCAGCATTAAAGGGAAAAGCAAGTGATCAGAAGTGAGAGTTTACTAGTATTCAGAGAGAGGGTTTAGAGTAAACCTTCGATACTCGTATGTTGATGTTCAAAAACTCCAAATGTATTCACGGATTTACTTTACTCCTTCCGAATCACCGTCGTAGCATAAGCTATTACGGGTCGATTCCACAGGGAGAGTTTACGATAGAAGCATTCACGGTTTTGAAAATGAGTTTGTTTTAAGAAAGAAAACGAAAGTTCTTCTATGTTTTTAAGAAAAACAAAATGACATAAAAAGTAGATGAAAAATTCTTTGTTTGTTTTGTTGAAGAAAAAGGAAAAAGATGGAAAGGAAAGTGAAATGAACTTGGATGTAGCTTGAAAAGAGAACTTTTAAGAAAGGAAACTTTGAAAGACTATAGCGAGAGAAATCATGACTAGCTAACTCTCTAATTTAATAACTTACTAATCTTATAGGGTGGTGCATGCCTCATGTTGATTCATCAGCAAAGATTTGTCTTGCTTGTTTGGTCAAAGTATTGTCCCATGTAGAGGATAAGTTATCTTCTCAGCTTGACTTGTAGCCTCATTGATTCATTGGCTCCCGAGATAGATTTTCAGTGATGGAATCAAGGATAGTCACTCAAGGATATGCTAAGAAAGAAAATACAAGATTCATTAGTCCATCAAAGCTATACTCGAGCTAGCATTGAAGTAAGAAAGTTGTACTACTAATCAATAGCATAGTTAAGTGCTCCATCTTCATGTTCCATCAAGGCACTTGTTCTAAAGACAAGGCTCTAAATGAGGCTCACATGAATCATATGGAATGGGAACAAGCATTTGCTAAGAATCAAAGTAACTCATCTTCATTGGGGATAATAGAGACTTGAAATTTGAAAGACTACAATAAAGCATCCAATGAATCACATGAATTAGCAATCACCCAAGAGTTAGTAGTTAGTAAAGTTAGAGGTTAGCCAGTCATGTTAGAAAGTTAGCTAGACATTGAAGTAAAAAAGCAAACAACAATTCATTGTAGAAGAAGATGCAATAGTAGTAAAAGCTTGAAGAAAATAAAGCACAAGAATGAGAAAAGATGAGAAGAAAGAAAAATTAATTCTTGCATTGAGTTGTCCCCTCTCTAATTACAAGATCTCTCACTCTCTCTCTCTCTCTCTCTCTCTCTTTTGCTGAATTCTAGAAGGAGAAAGAAAATTACAAGAGCAACTAAAGAAAACTAGAGAAAATCCCAACAATTCTCTCAAAAATACAAAGCTCTTCTCTCCTCCCTGATTACAGAGGCCCTAGGGGTCTATTTATAGGCTCCAGGGGTGTGAGGCCCTCAAATCACAGCCGTGGGATTAAATGCTGGCTCAACGGCCAGATGCTTGCCGCATTTCCGCGGCCAGAGCCGCGTTTCCGCGGCAGAATCTTGGCCGTTACGCCAAAAATTTCTTCTGACATTCTGTTATCCTCCGTATGCCTTGCTGGACCTTCTAGAAAGCAGGGAATATCCGTGGACGAATCCAGACCTAGGCTTCTCCTTTGGGCTTCTTCTTTTGGGCTCTTTAACTAATCCCTTAATTCCTTAAAAATTGATTATTGATGGGCCTTCATCTCCATTAAAGTTGGACCTGAAAAAAGAGAGAAAAAAGCAATAAAAGTCTCATTTTTCTCTATATAAAGCATGATATGGTAGTGGAAAATAATACAATAATGAACTCCAATCAGCAAGTCCCTAAGAACGGAGAAGGCCTAAGTTAAGGGAGTAGGATTCCCTAAGATCACCATTTTTCAGTGGATCTCAACCAAGTTAATGGTGAGATTAGCCAAAATTGGCTTGAAGGAAGAGATTAAAAATCTCTAAAGGTGAAAACCCTACCGAGCATGGACCGTTCAATGGCTGAAGGCATAGCCGTCATTACTGTGGAGGTGGCAACTTCATCGTCTGAGCACCACTGACGCCGCTCGCGCGTCATGGGTCACGGTTCAACCGGAGGAAGATGAAGGAGGGAGAGGAAGAAACTTTTCTCTCTAAAAAATTCTTTGAAAAAACTCTTAAGAGAATGACTCTTCAAAGTGTTCAATTGATGGGCTTTTATAGGCAACCTTGCGCCTCATTTTCTCTGTCTCAAAAGGAGGGCTTTAATTATGAAGAAGTTAGAACGACAGTTCTGGAGGGAAGGACCCTAACGGTAAAAGTTGCTTAACTTCGCTCGGACATGAACCTGAGCTTCGTGCCACTCCTTATCTTAGCTCCGTTGTGAGCTCATTATTACCTTCACAGAAAGGTTGTCTTGCTCCACTGAAAGCTTGTATCTTATCCCACCATGAGCTTATCATTACCATTGCAGAAAAGTTGTCTAGCTCCACTGAAAGCTTGTATCTTAGCCCACCATGAGCTTATCATTACCTTTGCAGAAAAGCTTATCTCTATTAGCCTCGTTGCAGGCTTGCTTCTATTTTCACATGAAGCTAACTCATACCTCTGCTGAAAACTCATTCTTACCTTCGCTTGAAGTTTTATTCCAGCTCCACTGAGAGCTCATCTTTAGCTTTACCTGAAGTCTTATCTTCCAGCTCTGCTGTGGGCTCATTCCTGAGGGAATTCCAAGATTAAATCAATCTGATACCTAATTCAGTACACGGTTGCACCTAATGGACTTACTTGGCCTAAATAATTTTGGTCACATACTTCAGATTCAAAATATTTTGGAATCTATACCAATCTATTGCAGACTCACGAAAACATTGAAGGGGGTTTTGTTGACAATCCAAAAAGACAAACTCCCAGGCAACACTTCACCTGGTTCGAACGATGTCTAACTTGTCGACACTTCTAAAAGACAAGTCGCAGATAGGCTGAAGACCCATCCATCCCTGATGGACAAGACAGTGATTTGGACTCCACTGAACCAGTGAAGCAGACAGTGAGCCAATTGTTGTCTTCTGAAAAAAAACCTAGGATGCTAAATACCTAGTTTCGCTACAAGCTTTGCATAGCTCTGTTAAGAGCTATGTACAAGCTTCGCCGCTAGCTCAGTAGCTCAGCTGTGAGCTTAACTTCGCATGAAGCTTTTTCCTTAGCTCCATTGTAAGCTAGCTCCGCCGCGAGCTTATATGGTCATTTTTGAACATTTAAATCTCAGCACAAGATTAATGCGATCATTATCATATATTTGATAGTTAGTTGCCTTGATCCAATCACTCCTTAATCAGTTAGAGAGGATCAAGGCAAATCTCCTGATTAGTGGAGAGAATCAAGGGACTGTTGCAACAAACCAGAAGCCAGCTGGCTAAGTAACTCCGTTTTTCAGAGATGATCGCGGAAGATTGTACTCATTGCCCGCTGATAGGTTGCTCCGGCGTTCTTTAGCCTGAAAGGCATCACGGTGTAGCAGTATACCCCCAAGGGTGTTCGGAACAAAGTATGCTTCTCGTCGTTGGGGTACATTTTGATCTGATTGTACCCTGAAAAGCCGTCCATGAAAGACATTCTTTCAAATCCACAGGTATTGTCAATCATGACGTCGGTGATGGGCAGTGAGAATTCGTCTTTAGGACAAGCTGTATTGAGATCACGGTAGTCGATGCAGATCCGTATTTTTCAATTCTTCTTGAGGACGGGAACGATATTAGCAAACCAATCTGGATGCTGTTCCTCCCGTATGAAACCACATGAAATGAGCTTGTGAACTTCAGCTTCAATAGCCTCCATAATGTTCGGGCGAACCGACGTTGTTGCTGCTTGAC
This sequence comes from Agave tequilana, assembly GCA_038442645.1. Classification (NCBI taxonomy): domain Eukaryota; kingdom Viridiplantae; phylum Streptophyta; class Magnoliopsida; order Asparagales; family Asparagaceae; genus Agave; species Agave tequilana. The sequence goes on from JAVJIF010009409.1 coordinate 5,903, forward strand.
TGGCTTGGCGTCGGGTTTGATATTCAGACGGTGCACGGATACTTGCGGATCAAGTCCGGGCATGTCTTCGTAGTTCCATGCGAAGACGTCTATATACTTCTTTATGAGTATAATTAATTCTTCCTTTTCCATAAGTGATAAACTCTCACTTATAAAGATGAGTTTAGGGTGATCTTGACTACCCAAATTGACCTACACCACCTTATCTTCAGTAGGTGGCTCGCGCAACTCGAATCGCTTTTCCCATTGGAGATCTAATTGCTGAGCCCATAGTTCCTCATCAGTAGCTTCCGCCGGCTCCAATTGACTGCTTGAGGTCATATTAACGGTGAGATTCTCGAACATCATTTTCACACTGACATCTGAGTCCCACTCGGAGGATGAAGCAGAATGTGATGGAATCGGTTTGTCATCCCTGAATTGAACCGTTGCTAGCGATGTGGGTGTAACGTATCCCAACCCCCTACGTGTATTATCATAGTAATTTGCAGGCTTCCCTTTTGGCACAAAGTTACGCAGCAAACTACGCCTTCCTTTTCCGAAATTCAGGCCCTCTCCATGCTTTAGGTTGTACCCTATTTTCTTCATAATATGACGTGTTGATCGCGCGTAATGGAAAATTTGTAGGGTGTCTAAGTCCGAACTTGAATTTGCGGCTGCGGACCCTCGTGGTTGGGCTCTGCCGAATATTATTGGTAATTGACTTTCTTTGGATGGAGGGATCACTAAAACGGCCCCTTCTATAGATTCCATGGGTGTGTTGGATGCACTTGGTCTATGTAAAGGGATGTGCAGAGAGCTATCCATGATGGATTCAGACAACCCAATACTCGCAGGATAATCAAAAAAAATATTATCATTAATTACCCATCCACCCTCATCTTCAGAAGGAGTGTGACATTGGGGATTATTAAGACATGCTATAATTGGTTCACCAATAAAAATAGCTGGCATGTCTGCTTCAGATTCTGAATCCGCCTCATTGCCACTATCATCATCGTCCGGCAGTTATTCTTTGGATGTTTCACCGGTCTCTTGATACAGGAGAGCGTCAGTGAAGTAATTTTTCACCCCTTTGAATGGTTGCTTCTCAGCAAAGACAGTTCGTACTGTCGCGCCATCTTCAACATATTTGAAGCACTGGTGCAGCGTGGAGGGAACGATTCAGTTGGCATGGATCCACGGTCGTCCTAGCAGCAGGTTGTATGACGTGTCAGCGTCAATGACATAGCACGTCACTTCTGACTTCAGGCTCCCGATTCGGCAACGGAGTCGAATTTTCCCAAGTGGATGACTACTCCCGGCATTGAAACCGTATATTGTAGTAGTGGTCACGGACAACCTATATAGTGGTATACCGAGAAAGTAGAGGAGCCTTTTGGGGATGATGCTGAGTGCAGACCCCGGATCGACTTGTACCCTTTCAATACATGTTGAACCAATGTATCCGGTGTAGTACAGAGGTTGATCGTGCTTGTTATCCTTGAGAAGCATATCTTCCGCTGTAAAGGTAATAGCGGGTACTTTTGATTGTGCATGATGGCATTCAGGGCACGGAGACTGAGCGTCATCTTTAGGGGTCTCTAGTATATATGTCAGGAATGATTTTGAATTAGCCAGTGCATCCCTGAGTCCTTCTCTTGTCTCTTTTGAGAGATGAAGGAGCTCGTGTATTGTAATACGAGCTGGGATATTGGCGAGCTGGGCCAATATGTCAAAACGAAAGGGCGTGTCAAGCCCTAGGCCTGAAGGCTTCTTCAGGACATGGTCGAACCAAACTTCCTTAGGCTTCTCCTTTCCCTTGGTTGGAATCGAAGCGGATGCTGGTATTTGTACTGATGTCGTTTGCTGTTGTGTCTCGTCAGTAGCTCTCTCATACTGCTTTAAGTATGATTTTCCAGATCGAGTACCCGTCGGCTGAGGTACATCGGCCTGTGTCGCGCGAATGTGCTTTTCTCCTTCAGAATCACTGAGGGAAGCTGATGTAAGATTGTCATCGTCTGGCAGGATGGAGATGACATTGCAAGATTTGCCCTTCGACTTGGACTTCTTTGAATCCCATTGTTTGTCTTGGACAAGGTCTGGGTGTATCCACATGACTTCCCCTGTCTCCAGTGTCAAAAGAACAAGACCCCTATTATCCTGAGTTTTAGCCGCAGGATGTTTGACTTCCAGCCGTGGCACAGGGACTGGATAAGTCCCGTCAGGAACTGTGATCTTTGGGGTTTTGCCGAACTCGAGGGTCACCATGTTTGCAGTGACTCTCTTTTGTTTTGTCTTCAGTGTCAGAACTCCAGCGTCGATCAAGGCTTGAATTCTGTCTTTGAGGACAAAGCACTTGTCGGTGGGATGGTGAATCATTCTGTGGTAGAGACAGTATTTGGGATCATTCGTGCGTCCTATCTCATTGGGACGTCGGGCCTTTGGTAGCTTCATTTTATTCCCTTTATGGAGTAAATGGAATATTGTAACCACCTGATCGTCTCTGAAGGAGTACTATTTTGGAGGGAACTTAGACTCCTGATTATTGAAGCCGCTCTTCTTGGCCTTCGACTGCCTATCCTCTGACAATTCAACGGACATAGTCTCTTTTCCTTTGGCTTGAGAAGACTGCGCCATGTCACCACGTCCTTTATTGATCATACCCCATTTGCCTTTAGGGGTGGATGGTTCGAACTTTTTAGCCGACTTTTCGGCTATCTCGGCTTGTTCGACCAATTCTTTTCAGGTATGGGCTTTGACAGCCCCCATGCGAACCTCTACTTGGTCTAAGAAGTTGTGCCTGCACGTCTGTAAGAGCATGGATAATGGCATCCATGCTGGGCACATCAAAGACAAGTTTCTGAATCGCTCAATATAATCACGGACAGATTCACCTTTCTTCTGCACGGTGGAGAGGAGCTTGTCCATAGTTACCTCGGTATCGTCCTCATAGAAACGAGAAAGGAATCGGGTTTCTAGGTCGATCCAGGAATCGACGGAGCCCGGAGGGAGACTTCAGAACCAGTCAAATGCTACCCCCTTTAACGTGCCAATGAACAGCCTAGCCATGATAGCATCATTGTCTATAACATTACCGGTCTGGGACCGGAAATAGTAGATGTGCTGGTTCGGCGAGCTCTTACCATCGTACGTATGTAACGTTTGTGGTTTGAACTTTGGTGGGTATGGTACTGAATCCCACTCCAGCGACTGTCCCTACTTTCTTTAATTCATCCCTCTGAGCTAGGGATGCGATTTGAGCTTGGAGGCCCTTAAGGATTTTAGCGTCTAAAGAAGAACCCTCCTTGGACTTCTCCGTCTTTGGCTGGTCATTGCTAAGATGTTCTTCCTCATCATGGTTACTCCCGGCATCATTGTTATTTCGGTTATTGAGGAGTTGAGCGAGCATCTGTTGAATATTGTCCAGAGCTTCTTGCTGGGTTTTGAAAGTTTGCTATTGAGCTTCCAAACGTCGACGAAGGTCGTCATTATCATTATCAGCCATGTTTATTGATGCTCTGTCTGTTCGCACCGAGCTGACTGTTGCCGAAGAGGCATACCCACTATCTTCATCCTCTCCATCAGACGACTGGATTGATCTCCTCCTTAGTTCTGGGGAGGCTACTACTGTTGAGGAAGATGGCTGTTCATAACTGTAGGGCATCGCAACCCTAGATCTGGTGTTTCCGAAGACACCCTCTTCATGTACCAAGACTTCGCCTAAGCCTGGGCTATAATCTGGATCTGGGGAACTGTAGGGAGTGTCATCGGATGCTTGTCTGCCCCTGCGCAGCTCTTGTCCTCTTCCGGACATGTTAACGGATGCAGAGGGTAGGTCTCGCGAGACGCTCCTTTTATGATGTTTCACAGGGGCTTGTATCGACAACCGATCAAAAACTGATCGTCGGCCTAGAGAAGTGGCGAGGATTGGTCCTAGCCGGCAATAAACCGAGTGGAGTGTCACCAAATGACATCCCACTTGTTGATAACAGGGGGGAGTAGTTCGAAAAGATTCCGACTTCCGTTTGTTTGTCAAGAATTCCCGCAAGTCAGACCCAGTTGGGCCTAAACGATCTAGCGCAGAGGCTTTTTTGGATCGCGCATAGGACGATGTCCTGCTCCTTTTATCCCCGCAAAGGGGATTAGCACTGAATAGTACTTCAGCTCTAGCTTCGCGGCTAAGAACCTTGGAAACGCCCTTGGGCGCTGAAGCTGCATAAGCAACGCTATCAGCACTTAGGGACAATCCCTTAGCTCTGCCACAAAGTGTGAGCTTAGCGCTTGATGAACTAGAGAGTGGAGCACACTGTGGTGCTTTATCCGCTATGCTGCTGCGAAGGCGATTAGCCTTAGATAGTGCTTTGGCTCTAAGCTCGCAGCTGAAAGCTTTGGAAACGCCCTTGGGCGTTGAAGCTGCATAAGCAACGCTATCAGCACTTAGGGACGATCTCTTAGTTCCGCTGCGAGGAGCGAGCTTAATAGTTGAAGAACTAGGGAACGAAGCACGCTGTGGTGCTTTGGTTCCAGCGTCGCGGCTATGAACGTCGCGCGTACGCTGTGGTACAGTAGCTTCGCTCGTGAGAACGAGGCTGGCGCGAGTTGTTGCTCTTGAGTTGGGCGAAGGTATGGTCGCCGCTGTAACTTTGCGACTGGCAGCATTGTCGAAGCAGGCAGGGCTCTTGCCTTTTTCTTTGCGAGAGAGACGCACTTGCGGCATAGCTACACCTGAGGCTTCATTCAGAGCCTTTTGCTTTGGTCTTCACATCTGCTTTGACAAGGGAGACATAGGTTCGCAGGGAACCTGACTAGCCACACGTGAGGCTGAGGGGTGTTGGTAGAATTCTGCTTCTGATTTCTATTCTGAAACCTTGGCCATGGAGACCTTTCTATGCTTCCGTGCATGAAGCATTAGACCACCCCCAGAGAGGACTTCTTCAAATTTTCCTTGGTCGAAGTGAACGACCAGGTTCTTGAAAGTGATAGGCTTGCACTGCGTGCCTGCTTCCTTGTTGCGCCAGAGGACCGCAGTAGGCTCGCAAAGAGCCTTATCTGTCTCCGCGGAGACTTGCTTTGAAGATTTAGCTAGAGGGGCTCTAGCTGCACCGACTTCCTTGAATTCAGAGATAGACCCGAAGGTCTGTTCGTCGCATTGTGACACTTGATTCTCAGCAGTGGAGAAATCATTCCCCAGCGGAGTCGCCATCTTGTTTTCCATTGATTTGCAAAGGGGAAAACCTATAAAAAAGGGTCGAGGAGCTAAATTACAAGTATTCTAAAAAGATTACAAGTAGATCTCCTCGGAGATTCTGGAGAAGTGTGCCGATAGGAGTCTGGTCAGCGCGCGACCACTTTGTCCCTTTGACGATGCGAGCGATGAGATTCCCTTCTCGCCTAGTTCGGGGAATCGGAGAATGAAAGGTTGGTAGAACCTTATTGTTGCTTCTCAAAACCACCTTATCTTAGGAATTCCTTCTCGCATGGTTCCGAAAATTCCTTGAGAAGAAGGAAGGTATTAGGGTATCAACACCCTGATTAGAGAAGCAGTTCTCTAGAGTCTCTGAATTCTTGGAAGCAAGAGACTAGATCTCTGTTTGTGCGCGTGGTGCGTCCTCTCGAGAAGTCTGCCGTCTCTTCCCGTGTAGTCTTCTGGGGGTCCTCTCTCCTTGTGCCCCTGGTGGGCTATTTATAGGGAGAGCAAGGGTATAATCGTCCCTTGAAAATATAGAAACAGATTGAATCAAATCTGTTTAAATCTGGAAAGTAGCCTTGCTGCGAGGCTAGAATCAGCTTCTGCGAAGCTAGAAGGTCGGTCTCCTGATCTGTTTTGATCCTTTTCATATAATTGGAAGATCTCCCTTGATCCTCTTACTCGTTTTAGGAGAGTCAAGAGATTGTGGCAATCAACTGCAAAATTTGATCTCAGATTTGATCTTGATTGGATTTGATCTCAATCCTGATTAGATTTGATCTCATCTGGAGATTTAATTGGTCAAAGGTTGACCATAGCAGATCCGCAGCGGAGCTGCCTGCGTCGAGCTCGCAGCGGAGCTGGAAGGAGCATCTGGCGAAGTCAGAAGACAACTCTTCAGCGGAGCTAGATATCGTCTGTGGCGAAGCTACCGAACATCCTTCTGCGCGGTTGCGTGTATGAGCGAAGCTAACTCTCTCTGCGGAGTTAACTGAGCACTTCAGGTGAAGCTATAAGTTAGCTTCCTGACGGAGTTGTGAATGGCTTTAAGGCGAAGTTGGACAATCTTAGCCTCTCAGGCGAGGCTATCCTTTTGGGCTCATGTGATGCTAAGTGCTAGCATCTTAGACCTGCTGAGGTCTGTTTAGAGACAATCTGGGCTTATTGTCTGCTTCACTGGATTAGTAGAGTCCAAGTTGCTTCCTTGTCCCTCGGAGATGGGTGAAAACTGGTCGTCAGCTTATCTGTCACTTGTCTTTTGTAAATGTCAACAAGTATAGGACTGGTCGTCAGCTTGTCTATCGCTTGTCTTTTATAAATGTCAACAAGTTTAGACATTGTTCGGACCAATCAGCCTATCTTTCACTTGTCCTTTATAAATGTCAACAAGTTTAGACATTGTTCAGGCCAATCAGAATCTTGTTTTTTCTAAAGTGTCAACAATTTTCATTCATCTATTGTCGATCTATACTCTTACAATAAGATTACATTGAGCACCTTAAACTCTTGTCTAGAGGAATCACGAGGAAGAATTTCAGAACCCTTCACAGGGCATACGACTTCTAATCTTGCTTTGAGTGATCGTTTGCATCATATTATTTTTATTTTGCATTAGATTTTGAATTGATTAGCCTTACACCTATTCACCTCCCTCTAGGTGTAATTTCAATTCGTATCAGAGCACGGTCTCTAGTTTTTGGCTTAACATCCTTAGAGAGATCCTAATTTGCTAATCATTATATAAAATTCTTCATTCTTCCACTAGTAAAAATGGCCGACAGTATTAGGACCCCTCCATGTTTAATGGCCTTAACTTTCCCATATGGAAAGTTAGGATGACCGTATTTTTGCAATCCTTAGGATGCTGGGTTGCAAAGACGGTGATCGAACCCTATAGTGCACCCACAGGTGAGGAGGGCACTTGGTTCGACCTTGCCTCCAAGGAATATGAGGCTAATTCAAAGGCTCAAAATGCCTTACTTTTAGCATTGAATGAGGATGATATGACAAGGGTCATTCATTGCAAATCCGCTTATGAGATTTGGGAACACTTATTAGTCACTCATGAGGGAACATTACAAGTCAAGAGAGCTAAAATTGATCTCTTGCGTTCCCAATATGAAAACTTTAAGATGCATGAAAATGAGTCTATTGATAAAATGATTACAAAGTTTACTAAAATTACTAATGGTCTTGCTTCTCTAGGTGATGAAATCAACAATGATCAAAAGGTCCGAAAGGTCATTCGCACACTTCCACCGTCTTGGGTAGTCAAAGCTACCACATTGAAGGAGTTGAACGATAAAGATGAGACGGAGCTCATTGGTCTTATCGGCAACCTTAAGACCCATGAGATGGAAAAAGAGGCAAGAGAAGAAATGGCGCCACAAAAGAAGAAGACTATTGCCTTCAAGTCTACTCCCGCCATCTCCGACGATGAAGAAGAAGATGATGATGATGAAGAGCTATCTCTCATAGTAAGAAATGTAATAAGAGCATACAACAAGGAAAAATACAACCATAGGAGATGACGGCAAGGAAAGGAGGAAAAGAGAATCATTTGCTTCAACTGTCATAAACTCGGACATTTCGTGGCCGAATGTCCAGATTTCAGAAACAAGGTATCTTCTTCTATCAAGCAAAAGAAGTCATTTATGAAGAAAGCTCTCAAAGCCACTTGGGATTCAGAAAGTAAATCTGAAAAAGAGATGGACACTGCAAACGTGTTTCATGGCAAACACACCCAAGGTAAATTCTGAACCATTTTTTGATAATAGTGGAGTAACTCAAGAGGATTTATTAAATGCTTTTGTAGAACTTTCAAATAGTTATAATTCTTTAAAGAAAAATTGCCTAACAATGAAAAGAAAAATGAAGTTCTTCAAAATAAAGTTATTATTCTTTCCCAAGAAAACTAACAATGAAAAAGAAAAATGAAGTTCTTCAAAACAAAGTTATTATTCTTTCTAAAGAAAAAGATGATTTGTCTTCCACTCTTTTATCAACACAAAGGGATTTTGATGCATACAAGATTTCATGTAAAGCTAAGTTTCCCAAGATTGATGAAAATGAAACTTCTATCTTAAAAACTAAAATCAACAATTTAGGAAATATTTTAAAGAAATGTGAGTTTAACAAAGTTAAATTAGAAGACATGTTTTCAAAGAAAAATTCTTCAAAGAAACACATTCATACTACACATGCTCACACACACACAAAGCATGATCATACATCACATGTTCACCATGTCATAAACCACATGTTCATCATGCACATCATACTTTCAAGTATGGGAGATTTTATAAATGTACTTATTGTGGTCGAAATGGTCATCTAGCTAAATTTTGTTATGATCGTATAAATGGTATTAATAATCATGTTTGGTTTAGAAAAGGTACTAACCCTCATGGACCCAATAAGAAATAGGTACCAAAATCTGCCCCTATTGTATTTGATGTAGGTGTGGGCTCTCACTTAACGTGAGAGTAATGGTGCCTTGATGGTGGATGCATTTGAGCTTAATGGACACTACATTAGATGCATCACTTTCAAGGATGTTTGGTGGGAGGACCACCTTGGTTTGGAGACTAAAAGATTACCCTATTAGTTTTGGTAACAATCTCTAACTCCTATTTTATTCACATGCATTAATATAAATGTTTTTAACAAGTTTTGGTTTCAATGCTCATTATGATTGATTATGTTTAGATTCATGTTTTGGTTTATGTGCTTGATTTTGCACTTCATGATTTTGATTACTTGTTTAAATGTAGTTTTCATTAGAACTTATGTATATACCTGTACAAGTAGTGAGCTACACTTGGTTATTATGTGTTTGTACTTCATTGCTCACTTGTACTCATTACATGTACTTGTATAGTCTAGTTTTGATGATTCTCTCATTTACACTTGTATTTTCTTTTTTTTTCATATGGTTTCATGATAATGTGTTAGCTTCATGTATATATTACTTTTGCTAAACTGATAGATATACATGTACATCCTTAAGTCACTTGCCTTCATGCAATATACTGTTGTGGACTCGTTTACGTTTGGATATGTATGTATAGTCTAGTTTATACAAAACATACATATGTCTGAAGTTTGTTTTGTTTTGATAAAAATTAAACTTTTATGTTTTTCATATTTGTAAAGGAATTTGATTTGAGCTTAAATGCCTTATTTCCATGATTTTGTTAATTATATGATTCTTACACTCTATATTTGGTGTTTACTCATGACTTTATTTTCATGAGCATATATATGCTTTATAGACTTTGAGTGTCAATTATTATATGATTTTCATGTCCTCATGGATGTATGATTTGGTTTCATATTTTGAAGGATTTCTTACTAGTTTTTAAAAATATCTTTACAACTAGTTTATATTCTTCAATTGGTAGAGTTTTCAAACTATGCCTATTTACTTTTAAATCATGATTTTTAAAAACTCCTACCTTTAAAGGCGGTTGGATGGGGGACCATGCCTTATATACCCTTCTTGAATATCTTTTAAACTTGTACATGATAAGGGTGGTAGGTATGAATTATACACTTGATCCTCATTATATTTCTATTGGTATCAAAATATACTCATATATATTTTCTATATATGTATGCCTCATATTTCAATTGGTATATCCATACATACATATGTATGATTTGATTGTGCTTGTTTCACATGTCTTTAAAATTTTTTTGAAAATGCACAAATTATGTTTGCTAAGCTTGATTTAGTTCATCATGTCAATTATTTTTTATTAGTATCTATTACAAGCTTATGCATTGTTTCTTTTAGTATTTCATAAAGGGAGAGAAAATTCTTGTTTTTAAATCAGTTTTATGTAAAATTGGTATTGGTTGTATTTTCAATTTGTATCAGTTTTATTTTCAAATTGGTATCTTACTCCCACCATTTATGATGTAAAATACTTTGGTCTGATATATGCTAATATTTTCAATATTAGTATCAATGATCTTAAATTGGTATTTTTCTCTATTTGGTATCCTTATTGTAAAATGATTTTAGCGTTTATCTAAAAATTTAGTTTTTACCTTCAATTGGTAACAATATTTTTTTAATTAGTATTAATATTTTTATCAAAAATTTTTTAATTGGCATCAATATTTTTCAATTGGTACCAATATGTTTATCAAAAGTCTTAAATTGGTATTAAAAAAAAAACCTTAAGTTTTGGTCTTTAAGATTTGATGATATGACAATTGATTGTTTTTTCCTTAGCCCCTTTGTTGATGAATTAACAAAAAGGGAAAGAGATATTTGACTTTATGTATGCATGTTTATATCTTGTTTATGCATATATTGTTTATTGGTTGTTTCCTAATCCTTTTTAATGTATGACAAAAAGGGGAAGAAGTATTTGTGATTTCATATTTTGGTTTCATGTGTTGTACATGTTTATCTCATATATATTTTTTATATGTTCATGTTCATGTTTTATACTTGATAATAGAGCATCATTTGAGGAGGCATTTTGCCCTCCTTCCTATAGCTTGTTTTACAGCTTATACGTTTTGTCATCATCCAAAAGGGGGAGATTGTTGGCCCAAAGGTTACAATCCCCGGGTTACGTGTTTTGATGATAATAAACCATATAAAATTTATTTGATACTAATAGAAGTTAAAGAATGAATTTCAGGTTGATACAGGTATTAATGGCTTAAAAGTTCTCAAGCATGAGATATTAGGGTCTAGCTTAAACGTTGCTCAACATCAACTATCAGAGACTCCTGCTTGTAGACTTATTAGTTTGTTTTATTAAAGAATAGTATATACGTTTGAAGCTCAAATACACACACACACAAATTCAATACATTTAGTTTTTAGTTTAATCGGTTTTGGATTTCAAGTACATATATCGGGTTTTGGATTTGAACCAGTTTTAGTTCTGCTGATCTGCTTGACACCCTTTTACATTTCTTATCATAACTTTTTATTCTTATTTTTAAATAACTTGATTTAACTTGAATTTCAAATCTAACTTTCAGATCTAAATTTCTTATTCAATAATCATTTTCAGATTCAAATGTTAAAGATGTCAAATATTTGGTTGAACTCTGTTCTTATTCTGAAAATAGCTTACAGTTTCTGATTTGACACCTGTCAGTGTTTTATTGATAACTTTCTAATACAAAATGATATTGAGTTGATTCTAGTTGCATTAAAAAGAAGACTTAAGATTTACAAATTTTTCTTTCTCTTTGTGCTCCCTCTTGTGTAGAAGTGTGAGAATTGGAGTTGTGTACTCCAAGGTTGTAAGTTATAATTTCTCAGTGGAGATCCCTGTTTGGAAGATCCTGTAGTGCATAGTTGAAATCCTTCTGTGTGAAGGTGGGGACGTAGGCAGTGTCTCGAATCTCGAAATATTTCCCCTAAAGCTGCTTAGTAGACTGCCAATGTGCGATATCCTTTTCCGTTAGAGTCAGAATCCCGATATTTGTGTTTGATCTTCTATCTCTCAACTCTCATCTCTCATATATATTGCATTGTTATTATTGTTCATGTTCATATTCATATACATGCTAGATATTATATGTGTGCCCACACTTGTATTTAATCAAGAGAGCTATTAAAGCACCTCAACTCATAATTCAGAGAAATCGTGAGGAGTAGTTCCAGAGCCCTTCAAGAGAAATTTGGACTCATTCTTGATTAAACATTGTGTGTTTGGCATCTAGTTTTAATTCTACATTATTTGTCTTAGATTAGCACTACACCTATTCACCTCCCTTCTAGGTGTACTTTCATCCTTGTTATATGGCATTTGTACACCAAGAGAGCTGAGAGTGTTCCATACTATAAAATCAAAGTTATAAACCCTAGATAAATACTCATCATTTAGGGTTGACTTTAAAGAATGAAGGGCTTTTGCATTAGCCTCATGATATTTTCCACTTACAATATATGATTCTTTGGTTGTGGCAAGATAGACATGAATACCAAGGGCTTTGAGATACAAAGACATCTTAACTTTCTGATTTTGAAAGTTAAGAATATCAAATATAGGAGGTGCAATGAAACCCATGTGTATATACGCAAATATTGTGATTAGCAAACAAAAGGATCTTTAACTCTAGGTTATTAGACCCTAATCAAGAGAACCAAGCTCTGATACCACTTGTACATCACCTAGAGGGGGTGAATAGTTGATGTACTAATCAAATGTCAAACAATGCAGAATTAAAAACTTATTATGCAAACTATCACACAATGTATAACCAAAGAGTGAAGCCGAATTCCTGGTAAAAGGCTCTGAACTTCTCCTCAAGATTCTTCTAGACTAAGAGTTGAGTTGCTACTATAACTCTCTTGGTCCAATAGGAGTGTGAGCACATACATAATCTCAAGAATGTAAAGAAAGACAAGAAATAAGAGCATGCAAGATATCAAACAATCTTAAGCATGTATATCTATAGAGCATTAGCAATATCAAGCATGTAATAGATGAGCACAAATATAATAAGCATGCAAGATATAAGAACAAGTGAGTTGAGAGAGAGATAAGCAATCGCAAACACAGTAGATTTGTTTCGAGGTTCGAGCAACTTGCTCTACGTTCCCGCCTTCACCGTAATGAAGCATTTTCACTAAAACTGATCCCGCAAGATCACTCGGTGCCGCAACACCTATGACGAGCTCCCTCAAGAACTCTTGGACCCACAAGTCTGTTGGCCCAGAGGCCCTTCACTCTAGTTTTGATGATGATTAACTCATATAGTTATAATTTACTAATAATCTTATGATATTTAGTTTCAGATATTTGATCAAGATATTAGTAGATGATTAGCTTCAACAAAGGTGTTTTGGAGCTTTCACATGGTGATTCAAGAGCTCGAGCGTCAAGTTCACATCTAGCACTCGGTTGGAGTCAAGCTCGGTGAATCGAGTTTGGATAAAGTCGACTTGGAGATGGCGTTCTACAAGAAGACATCGGTTTGTTTTAGTATAGTTTGTTTAGATCTTATTGTAAAGATTAGATAGTGTGATATGCTCAAGTTCACTATACACACACACACTTGTTTTTAAGTTTATTGGTTTTTAGTTTTCGGTTTAACCAACATTGGATTTAATGTCAAAAACATAGATATACTATATTTCATGTATATTGGATTCTATCCATATACAACATGCTTCAAAGTTGTTTAAATATCATATTTTGTATTTACATGAGTTTCGGAGAAAACGATTTTCCATTTCAAAAATCTTAGTTTTAGAAAATACAGTTTTTGGTTTAAGGTAAATTTTCAATCACACAAAAATGGTTCAAATTGTTTGAAATATGTGTTGAATTTTTATCACACATATTTGTATTTCAAAGATCTAATAAGAACTGATTTTTGTGGAATTTATATGATTTTATGGGATTTAATTAAAGATAAAAAGATAAGTTTTTAAGTCCTATATTGGCTAGACTGGCTGTCTGCCGGTCGACCGGAACGGTCGACCGTAGAAGTAGTCGGTTGATTGATGCAGTCAACCGACGTGCACTAGCGTGCACGCCAGCTTGAGCTGGTGGGCCGGTCGACCGGGTCGGTTGATTAGTCTCTAATTTTGCATAATTATCATCACATTCTCATATTTATTTAATGTTAAATTTTGCTAATAAAGCTTTGGTTGCTTCAATCTAGGTCCATGGTGTGCAAATGAAGAAGAAGACCTAAATCACCATTTAATTGGTGATTAAAAGCCTACCAATTAGCCATTGACTTTAGAGTGAAGATTTTGTCAGCCCAGGGAGTCAAATCGCAAATCCAGGAGGTCTAATTGACAGGAGACAAACTGGGCGACGCGCTGCCCGAAGCCAGGCGCGCGCCGCCCTGGCAGGGCCGCGGAAACGCGGCCCAGGTCACGTTTCTGCGGCCCTTTGGGCGCGCGCGCGCGCCTGCGCTTTGGGCCACGTGCTTCCCACGTGGCCCCCTTTCCCCAAGTGCCTATAAATACCCCCCTGGGGTCTTCAGTTTGGCCAGATCCAGAGTTAGAGCAAGTTTTTGTAATCTTGTTTTTAGTTTGTAGTTGTTGTTGTTCTTCTTCTTCTAGTTCTAGCTTTAGCCATTAGAGTGAAAGAGAGAGTGTGTGTACAAGTTGTATTGGAAGGTGACAAGATAATACAAGTAATTACTTCTCTTTCTTTTTTCCATTTACTAGTTGTTTTCATTTGCTTTCATTTGCTTTTACATTCTTGCTTTAGTGTAACTCCTTCTCTTTATCTCTTTTCTTTTGTTGTTCTTTTCTTCACCATGTGTAACTAACTCCTCCATTGCATGGCTAACTAACTACTAACCTACTAATTCCTAACTTCTTGATTGATAACCCGAATGAGTCAATAGTGTCAAACAAGCCTTGTGCAAACGAGAGCTATGGCATCTTAAGATGAGGGTTCTAACTCTAACGTACCTACAAGTATTCACCTTCTTATATTTCATACTTAAATGATTTTTTGATGATCTATGGGTTTTGTACTTTGCTTGTTGTTGTAAGTTAGAGACTTTCCTTTTAACTTCGCCGATACCATTAGTGCACTCGTGTCTTCCCGTATTCTCGCCTTCTAATGGATCTTGATACGGGAATGTCCGAGTTTTTACCGTGTAAAGCGAAGTTATAGGAAGAACTTTCACTCGATTTTCACGTGAATAGTTCCATTGCATAAGGGGTAAACTTGCCTATGATCCATCGTGAGGCACATCTTCAAGAAGTTAGGGATTAGTGGGAGCAATTAGTAGAAAGTTAGCCATGCGTTTTTACCATTAAGAAAAACTCACTTTTACAAACCACCAAAATATTTTCCAACAATTCTTGAAACAACTTATTTTCACTTTTCAATTCTTCATTTAGAAACAAAGAACATTCTCTTTTCTTGAACATAAAAGCCACATCAAGCTTCCATCGCTCTCCCTCCTTGTGGATACGACCCGTATAGCCACTTCGCTACTACGGAAGAATCGCAAAAGCAGTAACTTCGACCCACTCCCTTTCTACTTTTCTTGTGCTTGCTTTTTGCCGATCAAATTTTGGCGCCGTTGCTGGGGAGAGAACGGCTTTATTGTTCACTACTAAAGATTGTTCTTTGTTTTTGTGTGTAGGAGAAGAACCAAGGAGCTCACTATCACGGGAAGCAAAAGAGGTGGCCAAGGACATTGCGCGAGGATTCATTTGCCCTTGGAAAAATTCGTGTAAAAGCGAGTTTTTTCGATTGAAGTACTAACAAACTCGTTTGCAGGGTTGCCGAATGCCGCTAAAAAAAAAATTGATTTCTAAATTTTTAGTTTCCTTGGATGCTTCACCTATATGCATGTGTAATAAATTCAACAGAAATTCACTTGTTGCTTAATTGAAATTTGGATTAGACTTTTGTATTTAGGGCACGTGTCTATTTCAATTCATTTCAATTTCTGTTGAAGAGTGCTGGAGACAAGGTATGTGTGCATTCATATAGAATAGGACCAACATTTTGAAGTGATTTACCGCTTTGAGTGTTACCTTGTTGTGAATAAACTGTACACTTGCACAATTGACTTTAAGGGCAAAACCCAAATAAACAAGATAAGGTGGGGATTTCATCACCCTTCCTTAGCCCAAAAACCATCTCCATGTGCACTCACATTTTCCCAAGCCTTAACTAAAAATCAATAGACGTTGGCCCTAGGGACATCTCGGACTCACTAAGAGATTAACCGAGGTTGGAAATTGTAAGAACTATACTCTTGCAAATCGGTGTCTAAGGAAAGTGGATTGAGAGGTTAAGCCTCGAAAGCTCCGTGGTTTGGCGTAATTAGGCCCGTGGCTCCGCCCGGATACCTCCCCCGAGCTTTGCCCTTTCCTGGCCGATTAGCTTGTAGTCGAGTTCCTGCAACAACCTTCCCCGGAGAATCGACCAGTTAGGAGTCGTCTAGGTCCAGGTACCTTAGACTAAGGCTTGTGGTCGTTTTTCTTTCTTTTGTTTGTTTTCAGTTCTTTTTCGATTGTTTGTTGTCTTCACGTTGTTTGTGGTGTGCTGCATGCAAGAGTGGGTGAGAGATCTGTCAACTTTCAGATTAACAAGAAACACTTCTCTACCCTTGCAACCAGAACCGGTGATGGCGTCACTTCAGGATAGATTTTACCCGATCAGAACTTCACTTCCATCTTGCATAAAACTTCCTGAAGCAAACGGCAATAATTTCGAGTTGAAGCCCCAATTCATTAACACTCTTCCCAAATTTCATGGTTTAGAATCAGGGGACGCATACTTCTTTGTTAGGGAATTTGAAGAAGTATGCCTCATGATGCGTATACCCCAGCTAGGAGATGATGCCGTTAGGTTACGTTTCATCCATTTTTCCCTAAAGGACCTAGGTAAGAAATGGTTGTACAGTTTGGCAGCAGATTCAGTCACGACGTGGGATGATTTTGTCAAGGCTTTCTTGAAGAAATTCTACCCAATTCACAAAACTGCCCTCATTAGGAAGAACATTATGCAGTTTAGGTAAGAACCGAGCGAACCATTTTGGAGATACTTTGAGTGATTCAAAGATCTCCTAGCTCAGTGTCCTCATCATGGCGTGGAGAAATGGCGTCAACGCCAGATTCTCTAGATGGTCTAGATTATCAGACGAAGACCCTGTTAGAAATGATGAGTCAGGGAGGGTTCTTGCAGAAGGATGAGAATCAGGGTTAGGATTTATTTGAGGATTTAGCGGAAAAAACCCTGCAATGGGAGCCAGCCTCGGAAAAACCTAGGAATTCACAATCTATAGCTTCAAGAGGAGGGCTCCTATCTCTAGAATCATCCATAGCTGCCGAGGCCAAGATTGCTACCCTAATGAGAAAGATAGAGGCTCTGGAAACAAAAGAGCCTGTCAGTGTCAACCAAATCAACCCACCACCAATTCACAATCCGGGTTGTTCATATTGTCAGACACCAAACCATGTCTTTGAAGAGTGCCCCGTTTTTCATGCCCAGCAAGTGCCACCGGAACACATGAACGCGACTTACTCACGGCCGCCTCACAACCCCTACTCACAGACATACAATCCCGGCTGGAGAAATCACCCCAATTTCTCCTGGGCCCAAAACAATCCTCCCAGGCCTAATTTTTCCAACAACTTTCACCATCCTACTCCTCCACCAACTTTTCCCAGTCAAGCCCCAGCTTCCTCCTCCCAAGGCTCACCAATGGAAAAGAAAATCAGTAAATTGGAGGAGAGCATAGAGGCTTTCATAAAGTCCCAAACCACTTTTATGCAAAACCAGGGACAAACTCTGAACAGTCATTCACAGGCCATATCGAGGTTGGAAATGCAGATGAGCCAGTTAGCTGGATCCCTAAGTGAAAGACCTAAGGGTACTTTGCCTAGTCAGCCGCTAGTTAACCCAAAAACCTCCAACCAAGCATATGAAATTCAGGATCCATTAATTAACCAGTGTAAAGCAATTCACATACTGCGATCTAGAAAGAAGGTAGACAACCAGGTTTACCAATAGAAAAGCCCAGTCCATCCCGATCCCACTCCTGCCTCCACCTCTGCTAGTTCCTCCCAATCCACTCCACAAACATCTGACGAGGACAAAGCTGCTGAACCAGTTCATAAGCCTGTAGCACCCTTTCCCAATAGTCTTAGGAACAACAATAAAAATATGCACATGGAGAAAATGCTAGAGATGTTCAACCAGGTCAAATTGAATGTGCCACTTCTTGACGCTATCCAACAAGTCCCGGCTTATACCAAATTTCTTAAGGATATGTGTACAAAGAAGAGAAAGACCAATGTGCCCAAGAAAGTGTTCTTGGCCACTAATATAAGCGAGATTCTGTCTGGTCCCATTCCGATGAAATACAAGGATCCCGGATGTCCCACCATTTCCCGCACCATAGGACAGACCGAAATCAGTAGAGCGCTTTTTGACCTGGGAGCAAGTATCAACTTGCTACCTCTCTCAGTATACCAGCAACTTGGGTTGGGTGAGCTAAGCCCAACTCGAGTCACCATTCAGCTAGCTGACCGATCTGTGAAGATCCCTAAGGGGATAATCACAGACGTCCTCATCCGGGTCAGGGATTTCATTTACCCCGTTGACTTCATTGTGCTTGAGACCCAACCTGTGTCCAATCTTAGGTCTCAAACTCCCGTCATCTTAGGGCGCCCATTCCTTCCTACAGCCAATGCCATAATCAACTGTAGGAACGGGTCCATGCGATTGACTTCTGGAGACATGACGAAGGAAGTCAATGTCTTCAATCTTGGAAGACAACCTAGGGATGTCAATGATCAGACGTTTGAGGTTAATTCTATTAAAAACCTGACCAGTGAGCATGAGGAGAGTATGGAGACAGAAACTGAGGCAGAGTTTGATCTAGAGGCTGAGGATTTTAATCTAGACCAGATCGTAGATTCAGCAGTGGATTGGGCGTCAAACCCAAGTGTACCCCATCATAGGATTGAAAGCCCAGAGATTGCCTCCAATGAAGCAACACATTCCCTAGAGCATAAAGCTTTGCCTGAACATCTCAAGTATGCCTACCTGGGCGGAAAGGACACCTTGCCAGTCATCATAGCATCACACCTGACTGAGCAACAAGAGGACAGCTTAATGTCTATTCTGAAAAGACATAGATTGGATGGACGATGAAGGACATCAAGGGAATAAGCCCAGCCATAGTACAACACAGAATCCATTTAGTCAATGAAGCAACCCCTAGGAGGGACCCACAACGCAGGCTTAACCCTCTCATGCAAGAGGCAGTTAAGGCTGAAATTCTGAAACTATTAGATAATGGGATAATTTATCCTATTTCTGATAGTCAATGGGTTAGCCCCGTTCATGCGATCCCAAAGAAGGCTGGCTTTACGGTGGTAGAAAATGAGGAAAAAGAGTTGGTACAAACAAGACTGTCTGCCAAGGTTCGTGTTTGTATCGACTACAGAAAGTTGAATGCAGCTACCCGTAAAGACCACTTCCCGCTACCCTTCATCGACCAAATGCTTGAGCGTTTGGCTGGACATGAGTACTACTGCTTTCTAGATGGGTACTCGGGATACAATCAGATCCCCATTGCTACAGAAGACCAGGAAAAGATGACGTTCACCTGCCCGTTCGGAACCTTTGCTTATCGGCGCATGCCTTTTGGATTGTGCAATGCTCCCGCAACGTTCCAACGGTGCATGCTTAGTTTGTTCTCTGACATGGTGGAACGTTTTCTTGAGATTTTCATGGATGACTTCTCCTTCTACGGAGATTCATTTGATCAGTGTCTTCATCACTTAGAGTTAATGCTACAAAGATGCATTGAGAAGAACCTAACTCTAAACTGGGAAAAATGTCACTTTATGGTGAGACAGGGGATTGTCTTGGGCCATGAGATTTCGAGGAGAGGCATAGAAGTGGATAAGGCTAAGGTAGAAGTGATTGCTAAGCTTCCACCACCCAAAAGCATCAAGGATATTAGATCTTTTTTAGGGCATGTTGGGTTCTACCGACGGTTCATTAAGGACTTTAGCAAAATCGCGAGGCCCTTAACCAACCTGCTCGCTAAGGACATGCCCTTTGATTTCAACGATGAATGTTTCAAGTCATGGGGGAAGCTTAAGCAAGAACTGATTTCTGTACCTATCATTTCTGCTCCTAATTGGGCCCAGCCATTTGAAATCATGTGTGATGCATCTGATTTTGCTATTGGCGCTGTTCTAGAATAGCGCATCGATAATAGGCAGCACGTGATCTACTATTCGAGTAGGACCTTGAATGACGCCCAACAGAACTATACAACGACTGAGAAGGAATTCTTGGCCGTTGTCTTTGCGTTAGAAAAGTTCTGGCCTTACTTATTAGGTTCGAAGACGGTGATTTTTACGGATCACTCGGCTCTGAAATACCTCATGACCAAAAAGGAAGCAAAAGCCCGACTGATTCGGTGGATCCTTTTGCTTCAAGAATTTGACTTAGAAATCCGGGATAAACGAGGTATAGAAAATGTGGTCGCTGATCATCTCTCACGAATTCCGAATGCACCAACCATCCAAGCTCCGATCAACGAGGATTTCCCAGACGAGCACATCCTAGCCATTCTTAAGGAACCCTGGTATGTGGACATCGTTAATTACCTGGCCACGGGACAATTACCCGCTGACTGGACAAAGCAAGACCAAGACCGCTTCTTTGCCAAAGTACGATACTTCTTATGGGAAGAACCGTATCTTTTTAAGTATTGTCCCGACCAAATAATTAGACGATGCGTACCTGAGGAGGAACAGAGGAGTGTGCTCAGCTTTTGCCATGACCTTGCATGAGGAGGACACTTCAGCCCCCGCAAGACTGCAGAGAAGGTTCTACAAAGTGGGTTCTACTGGCCCACTTTATTCAAAGACTCATATCATTTTTGCAAGTCATGTGCAAACTGTCAGAAGATCGGGAAAATTTCTAGAAGAGACATGATGCCCCTGAACCCGATCCTCGAAGTTGAAATTTTTGATGTTTGGGGTATCGATTTCATAGGGCCATTCCCCAACTCCTTCGGCAACCAATTCATTTTGGTTGCTGTAAATTATGTCTCTAAGTGGGTAGAAGCTGTGCCAACCAAGACAAATGACAACAAAGTGGTTGTCAAATTTCTCAAAGAAAACATCTTCTCCCAGTTTGGCACACCTAGAGCGATAATTAGTGATAATGGATCGCATTTCTGCAACAGAGTTTTTGAAGCTCTGATGCGAAAATATTCCATCAATCACAAGATATCGACCCCGTATCATCCCCAGACAAATGGGCAGGTCGAAGTCACCAACCGACAGATCAAGCTCATTCTGGAAAAGACTGTCAGACAAAACCGAAAGGATTGGTCGGTTAAGCTCAATGATGCATTGTGGGCTTACCGCACCGCATTTAAGACAGTTCTGGGGATGTCTCCTTATAGAATCGTGTTTGGGAAAGCCTGTCATCTGCCAGTAGAGTTAGAACATCGGGCCCTCTGGGCCATTAAGCAACTCAACTTTGATCTGACCAAGGCCGGTGAACTTAGGAGACTGCAGATTTCTGAATTAGAGGAGATACGGAATGAAGCCTATGAGAATGCTCGAATCACCAAGAGCAGGACTAAACTTTTTCATGACCAAATCATAACCCGGAAAAACTGCACCGGGAGATAGGGTTCTGCTGTACAATTCTAGACTTCATATTTTCGCGGGGAAACTAAAAACTCGTTGGTCAGGACCGTTCATTGTGCTCACTGTTTTACCACACGGTGCTGTGCTTATTGCAGACCCTAAAAATAACACGGAATTTAAAGTGAATGGGCAAAGACTGAAGCCCTTCTTTACCACTGAGCCTATGACTCCAGATGATAGTGTGCTGACTCTTTTTGCCCCGTCATACACCTAACCACAACAAACAAAATTAAAAAAAAATTTTGTTTATATGCTTACCCCGTGTACATTCTTTTTGACATTTCTTTGGCCTATTCGCACTTGGCCGGCCCAAGTCCACGGAGACGGTGACATCATTTCTTCCCCCTATTTATTGCATTTCCATATGCATTCATTGAGGACAATGCATTAGATAGGTGGGGGGGTGCTAACACTTTTTCTTTTCCTTTTATTCTCTCTTTTTCTTTCACAAAAAAAAAATCTCCAGATTGAAAAGAAATTTCATACTCTTTATAAAAATACCAAAAGATTGTAGGAATTACGGGAACCTTAGTAATAAATCTTTATTTTTGCCTAAGTAAACAAGAAAGAATGGTTTGACTAAAAATATATGAGGGATAAGGAAAATAATTCATACCTTTTATTTAGCCTTAGTGGAATATGCATAATTCACACACACATGCTTGGGATTTAGAGACACAACTCTAAAAAAAAAAGGCTGGATAATTGTGCCTCAAGAAGCATGATCACTCACGCCCAAAAAAATATATATATAAATAAATCTTGATTTCGTGGCTACTCCACTTGCATATTTGACCTGAAGGGTGTTTTTCCACCTGGTGCCCTAAGACCATCTGGTTTGGGAGTCATCGGTTTGATATGTATTACATAAGTGAAGTAGAAAGCCTAATGGAACCAAGAATAATAAGTAAATATTAATAAAATTAAATGATATTCAAAGTTGAGTTGAAAAATTCCAAGCACCTCACACTTACACATATGCATATCTATCTAAAGCAAAATAAAAGAATGAGTTAGAAGTACAAAATTCTTTCTAAATTTAAAAAAAATCATAGTTTCTTATTTTATGAAGGCTAAAGTATAAGAGGACTTATGAAGATTAAACCTAATTCTTACATCATTCGGTTATTTTTACTTAGATGATTGAAAATTCTTTTTCATGAAAAAAAATTTATTTCTAAACAACTAACTTCTTTTCTTTACTTACTGGATTTTGTGGGTGCAATCCGCTGAAAACCCTCAGGATACAACACTCCTCCTCTAGGGAAACCTAGAGGTTTAAAGGCTTGTTGCACATGCTCAGTGCAACCGCGACATCTGCGAAAGTGATATAATAATTTTCTAATTTCTGTTTTGTTTTGCTCGGGACGAGCAAAAAGATAAGTATGGGGGTGTGATTAGTCTCTAATTTTGCATAATTATCATCACATTCTCATATTTATTTAATGTTAAATTTTGCTAATAAAGCTTTGGTTGCTTCAATCTAGGTCCATGGTGTGCAAATGAAGAAGAAGACCTAAATCACCATTTAATTGGTGATTAAAAGCCTACCAATTAGCCATTGACTTTAGAGTGAAGATTTTGTCAGCCCAGAGAGCCAAATCGCAAATCCAGGAGGTCTAATTGACAGGAGACAAACTGGGCGACGCGCTGCCCGAAGCCAGGCGCACGCCGCCCTGGCAGGGCCGCGAAAACGCGGCCCAGGAAGCGTTTCTGCAGCCCTTTGGGCGCGCGTGCGCCTGCGCTTTGGACCACGTGCTTCCCACGTAGCTCCCTTCCCCTAGTGCCTATAAATACCCCTTGGGGTCTTCAGTTTGGCCAGATCCAGAGTTAGAGCAAGTTTTGTAATCTTGTTTTTAGTTTGTAGTTGTTGTTGTTCTTCTTCTTCTAGTTCTAGCTTTAGCCATTAGAGTGAAAGAGAGAGAGTGTGTACAAGTTGTATTGGAAGGTGACAAGATAATACAAGTAATTACTTCTCTTTCTTCTTTCCATTTACTAGTTGTTTTCATTTGCTTTCATTTGCTTTTACATTCTTGCTTTAGTGTAACTCCTTCTCTTTATCTCTTTTCTTTTGTTGTTCTTTTCTTCACCATGTGTAACTAACTCCTCCATTGCATGGCTAACTAACTACTAACCTACTAATTCCTAACTTCTTGATTGATAACTCGAATGAGTCAATAGTGTCAAACAAGCCTTGTGCAAACGAGAGCTATGGCATCTTAAGACGAGGGTTCTAACTCTAACGTACCTACAAGTATTCACCTTCTTATATTTCATACTTAAATGATTTTTTGATGATCTATGGGTTTTGTACTTTGCTTGTTGTTGTAAGTTAGAGACTTTCCTTTTAACTTCGCCGATACCATTAGTACACTCGTGTCTTCCCGTATTCTCGCCTTCTAATGGATCTTGATACGGGAATGTCCGAGTTTTTGCCGTGTAAAGCGAAGTTATAGGAAGAACTTTCACTCGATTTCTACGTGAATAGTTCCATTGCATAAGGGTAAGCTTGCCTATGATCCATCGTGAGGCACATCTTCAAGAAGTTAGGGATTAGTGGGAGCAATTAGTAGAAAGTTAGCCATGCGTTTTTACCATTAAGAAAAACTCCCTTTTCAATTCTTCATTTGGAAACAAAGAACATTCTCTTTTCTTGAACATAAAAGCCACATCAAGCTTCCATCGCTCTCCCTCCTTGTGGATACGACCCGTTTAGCCACTTCGCTATTACGAAAGAATCGCAAAAGCAGTAACTTCGACCCACTCCCTTTCTACTTTTCTTGTGCTTGCTTTTTGCCGATCATCGGTCAACCGTCCAGAGAGCTCTGCTCTCTGGAAATGGCCCCGGTCGACCGGGCCGGTCGACCGGCAGAGAGCTCTGCTTTCTGTATCCAGTCTCAGTCGACCGGCAGAGAGCTCTGCTCTCTGTATCCAGTCTCAACGGTCAGAAATATGACCGTTGGGCCGGTCGACCGGGCGGTCGACCGGAAGGGCAATTCTGCCCTTTCCAGTTGCCAACGGGCAGTTTTTTATGGGGCTATATATACCCCATATTTGAGTTGGTTTTGAAGAAGTTTTCTAAGAGCAAAAATTCTCATTCTTTTTAGTATTTAATATAAGTTTTCAAAAGAGTTTTTAAGCCAAAAATATTTATCTTTTATTTGTTTTCAAGTGCTGAAAAAAGCAAAGAAAATAGAGATTTGGGATATTTGTTTTGTTCTTCATTTCTATCAAATTCTAGTTGTTTTCCCAAGTATTTTTCTTTGTGATTTGATTTCCAACACCTTGATTTCTCACACTTGAGCTATCATACATATCCTATCTATTAGGATCTTGTTTAGTGAGAAAAGAATTGGTTTGTGGTTGTTATAACCACCAAGTGTTGTAAACCTTCCATTCATTGTGATATCCCTCTAGTGAGAGGTGATTGAGTTGATATCCCTCTAGTGAGAGGTGATTGTGGAAGTGGTATTTGTATCCCTCTAAAGAGGTGGAGATTGTATTGGAATCCCTCAAGTGTGAGGTGATTGTGTTTGAGTGACTTTGAGCCATATCCCTCTTATGAGAGGCTGATCATTATTTCGCTAAGTGCCTATCCCTCTAAGTGTAGAGGTGATTTGTTTTGTGCCTTATCTCTAAGTGTAGAGATTGTATTTGAGAGAGGAGTTGTGTACTCTCAAATTGTATTTGCCCAAATCCTCTGTGGAGGTTCCCTGTGTGGGAAGTCCTGTGTGGACGAGTTAGTGGAAATCCTTCTATGTGAAGGCGGGGATGTAGAGCTGTGTGCTCGAACCTCGAAACATATCCATGTGTTTGCATTTGATCCACTTTCTCTAACTCTCTCTTTTATATTGTGCCTTGCATCATTCATATTGCTCATTCATACTTATATGCTAGGTTGTGTTTATTTATATGCCTCACTTGTGTTTAACCAAGAGAGCTTCATATAGCTGTTGGCCCAATGGCCTTCCACTCTAGTTTTGATGATGATCAACACTCATGTAGTTATGTTTACTAATATTCTTGTGTTTCTAAGTTTCAGATCATTAACAGGATATTAGTTGGTGATTAGCTTCAACAAGGAGTTTAGAAGCTTTTCATGTTGATTCCGGTGCCAAAGCTTAAAGATCATACCTTTGCACTTGGAGGATCACGCGTTTGGGATCGAGTCTACTTGAAGATGGAAGATCGACAAGAAGACTTAGGTATCCTAGTTTAGATAGAGTTTTAGATCCATTTGTAAAGCTTAGTTTAGTTGATATGCTCAAGTGCACAAAACACACACGTTTCATGATTTGGTTTTTGGTTTTCATGAATAGTTTATCAAAACAAGTTTAAATTGATATATGTATAGTTGCTTCATTCTATACATGCATGCTTAATTTTTTAAAACAAACTTATTTTGACTATCCTATTCATGTTTTGGAAAATTCTAGTTTGATAAAATACAAGTTTTGTTTTTGATAAAATTGGCAAGACACAAAAATGAATTGATATGTTGATATATTGTCTTGAAATTTTTATCACATGTTAATGTTTTAACATAAAATGATAAAACAAGTTTTAGAAAAACATATTTTTAGAAAAACAGTTTTTATTGTGATTAAAACTATTTTTTAGATTTACTGTGAATTTATGGGATTTTTATTGAGTGAAAAGACCTATTTTCAAATCCCGTATCTGTGCAGATCTGCACTGTGCCTGCCAGGCCAGTTCGGTCGACCGGACCGGTCGACCGCACCAAGTGGCCGGTCGACCGGGTCGGTCGACCGATGTGCACAGACGTGCACGCTGGCTACACATTGTAGTCGGTCGACCGGACCGGTCGACCGAGTTGAGAGTTCAACTCTCAGGATGTTTCGGTCGACCGGGCCGGTCGACCGCTAGTGCCCAACGGTCACTTTTCTGACCGTTGGCGGTCGACCGGGCCGGTCGACCGACGCCTGTCAGAGCTGCCAGCTCAGCTCTAACGGCTAGTTTTCTGTTTGGCCTATATAAACTCCATCTTTTGGGGATTTTGGCCAAGTTTTTTAAGGAGAAAAATTTCTGGTTTCTAGAGGTTTTAAAACAAGTTTTCAAAAGTGTTTGGGGCTTTAATTCTTTAATCATTATTGTTTTAGGTTTTTGGAAAAATCAAAGAAAAGAATATTTTGGGAGATTTGTCTTGGTTTTCATTCTATATCTTTTGGAAGGATTTTCCCAAGTGATTTTCTTTGTTGCTAGTTTTCCAAACACCTAGTTTTCCACACTTGAGCTATCTTCTATCCTAAACTATTAGGATCTTTGTTTTGTGGAAAAAGAAAGAGAAAGAGAAAAGAGAGTGTTTGAGGTTGTTGTTGTAAACCTCTAAGTTGTACACCCTTATTCTTATTGTATCCCTCTTCGGTAGAGGTGATCGGGTGATTAGTTTGTGAGCCTCTTAGGTAGAGGTGTTTGTTGTAGTTGGCTACGGGCCGTATCCCTCTTCGGTAGAGGGGATTGTTGTTGTATAGCCTCGGTGGCTTTTGTAAGGTTGAGAGAGAAGTTTGGTACTCCTATAGTGGATTGGGAAATCCTACACGGTGGTGTAGGCGGGGATGTAGAGTTGGGTACTCGAACCTCGAAACAAATCTTTGTGTTAGCGTTTGATCCATTGTCTCTCTAACCCTTACTCTCTTTACTTTGTGCAAGCATCATTCATTCATTGCATACATATCTTATACATTGCTTGTGTTGCCTTGCATCTTTTATATTGCAATTCATTCTTATATGCTTGGCTTGATTGTGTGTGCACATATTTCATATTGCTTGGATTGCTTGTGTGTGTGGGCCTAATTTGTACTCATCCAACAAGAGCTTCACATAGCACCTCAACCCATTTCAAGGGGAATCAAGAGGAGTTAGTCTAGAGCCTCACAAGGGGAATTCGGCTACACTTGTTGTATTGTATCAAGTTTGTGCAACATTTGCATTAGCTTCCGCATTTAGCGCACTTAGTTTGCATTTAGTTTCTTAGATTAGCACTTACACCTATTCACCCCCCCTAGGTGTTTTTCAATAGCACCTCAACTCTTATTCAGAGGAATCAAAAGGAGTTAGTCCAGAGCCCTTCACCGGGAATTCGGCTACACTCTTTGGTTACACTAAGTGTGTTACATTAAGTTTTTAATTCCACATTATTTGTCATTAGATTAACCTTACACCTATTTACCCCCCTCTAGGTGTACTTTCAATTGGTATCAGAGCCTATGCTCCTGATATTAGGTTTAACTACCCAGGAGTGTGATCTTCGTTGCTAATCTAAATTTGCATTTGCACATATTATTGTTTACACACACTCATGGACTTCATGACCCCACCTATGTTTGATACTTCCAACATTGTTGTTTGGAAGGTTAGGATGTCCATGTACCTAAAAATCCTAGGCTTGCATGTTTTCCTTGCCGCTACCAAGAAATCCTATCTTGGTAATAGCAAGCATATAGAGACCAATGCACAAGCTCTAACGACACTTAGAAGGATGCTTAATAAAAAATATCTTATGTTGGTTTCTCATTGTGATTTCGCTTTTACAGTGTGGAACACTTTGACCTCCTCCGAGCTTCAAACGCCAAACATTATGGAGAAGGAATCTAGTGGAGAACAATCCAAATAACGTTGCTACATGGTCCAAGAGAATGACTCCCTTGAGGTATATTCGAAATCTCAACTAGATGATTGTGCTAGTTCTTCAGGCGATGATTATGTTGATGCCGATGCTTTGAATGAAGAACTTTTTATTATTCGTGAAAAATTGCTAGATAAATATAAAGCTTTGAAAAAGAAAAGTTTTCGACTTAACAAAGAAAATAAGGATTTGTATTCAAAACTTGATTTGACTTTGCAAGAGAAGGTTGAGATTTCGAATGAATGTGACTCATTGAAATCCCAATTTAACCTTGCCTTAAAAGAAAATGAAATTTTGAAAGCTAAAAATGATTGTGAAATTGTTTTGAAGAAAAATGAAGTTATATCTTCAAAACTTGATTTTTGTAAAAGAAAATGAATCTTTGAAAATAAAAATTGCTTTAATTTCAAAGGATTTGGATTTGGTTTCTAAGAAAAACATTTCTTTGAAAAATGATTTAGATTCGCATGTTTGCCATGCTAGTATAGCTTCACCATCTAGCTTACCTGTTGCATGCACCTCTTCTTCCATGATTGAAAATGATATATCCATGTTAAAGAAGAGTGTTGATTGTTTGGGCTCCACTTTGAGCCAATGTGCCATGAACCACACACGTTTGGAATCTATGTTTCGAAAGAAATAAGTTTATCTATGCATGCACACCATACATGGCATATACATGCTCCCCACATTCATGCACACAACACTATGTATGCTTATGTGTACACTTGTACACATTGTGGACGTAAGGGCCACCTTACTAAGTTTTGTTATGATAGAATACATGTTGTAAATTTAGCAAATAAGTTTGTTTGGGTTAGGAAATGAGCTAACCCCCATGGACCCAAAAGAGTATGAGTACCAAAGACCACCCCTATTTTATTTGATATAGGTGTGGGCTCTCACTTGACGTGAGAGTGATGGTGCCTTGAGGTGGATGCGTTCCGAGTTTAATGATGACTATTTTGATATATCACTTTCAAGGGGAGTTTTAGTAGGAGGACCACCTTAGTTTGGAGACATAGAGATGTACCCTCATGATTTTGGTAACGATCTCTTACTCCTCATTTATGTTTACATGCTTTTAGATTATTAATTTTTAGCATGTCATGTTTTCATGATTAGTATGTTAAATACCATGATAATTAGATTAGTGATATACATGATTAGTATTTGAGATACACCCATGTTTTATATGAACCATTATTTTTGTGTACTCACTTTAGTTTATTTATTGTGTATATCCTACTCTAATACATGTGTATTTACTTAATAATCATATTGGTTTATGTTTTGTTTCTATGCTTCATGATTTGATTATTTGTTTAGATGTAGCTTTCATTAAAACTTGTGTATATACTTGTACAACTAGTGAGCCACAAATAGATTATTAGACGTTTGTGCCTAAATGCTCATTTGTACACATTAGATATACTAATATAGCCTACTTTTGATGATTCATGCATTTTAACTTGTATTCCTTATTTTCGTGCATGTTTTCATATTTATGATTAGCTTCATGTATATGTCTATTTTGTCTAAACTAATAGTTATACATATACATCCTTGAGCCACTTGCCTTCATGCATATACTTTTTGTGGACTCATTCATGTTTGGATATATATATATACTCTAGTTTGTACAAAACATATATATGCCTTGAAGTTGTATTATTTTGTTGAAAATTAAATTTTAATGATTTTCATATTTTTCATGTTTAAAGGAATTTCACATTGAGCTTAATTGCCTATTTTCATGACTATGTCTTTCACACAAAATTTATGCACTCACATTATTTGATGTTTTCTCATGATTTTATTTTCATGAGTATTATATGTGCTATATAGACTTTGAGTGTCATTGCTTGAGTGATTTTCATGTTTCATGGATATCTTCTTATTTTATTCCTTACTTGAAGGATTTCGTACTAGTTTTCAAGTTTATCATTAAACTAATTGCGTTATTCTTCATTTGGAAGAGTTTTCAAATTGTGCTAAACTTATTTTCAAACTTATTGAAAACCCTACCCATTAAGGGCGGTTGGTTGGGCGACCATACCTTGTATGCATTATTGAAAATCTATTTAAACTTGTGCATGAAATGGGTGGTAGGGAGTATGAGTTATATACTTGATCCTTATTGTGTTTTCAATTGGTTTCACAATTGATATCTATTTTGTATACTCATATTTGTTTCTATATATGTATGCTTCAACTTCAAACAATATCAATTTAGATTGGTATTTACATTTTCATACATATATATATGTGTGTTTTGATTGTGCTTACTATATCTCTATATCTTTAAGCACAAATTTGGTTATACTAAGCTTGATTTAGTTCTTAATGACAATTATTTTTAAATTGGTATTTTATACAAGCTTATGCATTGTTTTCATTAGTATTTCATAAAGGGGGAGAAAATTCATGTTTTACCTTTCAATCGGTTTTGTTTACCTTTAGTATCTTATTCCCACTCTTTATGTTGAAAAATGATATCTTAGTTTTCATTTGGTTTCCTATGCTCCTAATGAAAATTATTTTCAATTGGTATATGTTTCATTTTCAATATTGGTATCAAGAATATTAAATTGATATTATTCTCTATTTGGTATCTTTATTGCAAAATATTTTTAGTATTTAACCAAAAAGATTGGTTTATGTTTTTCTATTGGTATCAAAAGTGTAAAATATTTTCAATTGGTACTAATTTTTACAATTGGTATCAAGATTACCTATATGTTTATAACTTTCAATTGATATCAAAATTTTTGTTGGTTTCTTCAAAATGTTTTGTTTATTTTCAATTGGTATCATAAATTGGTATCAAGATGTTTCGATGTATACCTTCGTACTAAATTGATATAACTTTCAATTGGTATCATTTTGATTTGTATTGCCTATATGCAAGGAAGCTTAACATCTTCTCTATATATATATATATATATACCTTTATTGTTTGATTTATACAAAAAAGGAGAAAAATATTGTTTATGTCCTTTATTGTTTGTACCTCTTTGTTGATGAATTGACAAAAAGGGGGAGAGATATTTTGGAGTTTGATATATGCATGTTTGTTTATATATTTTTGTTTTTATATGCATATGTGTTTAAATTTGTTATCTTTTATCATTGGTATCAAAAGCATCTTTTGTTGGTATTGGGATCAAGAGCAACATTGTTTTTAAGAACATGTTTATTTTAAAATAGAGTCTTTATTGGTATCAAGAGCAACATTATTTTTAAGAACATGTTTATTTTAAAATAGAGTCTTTATTGGTATCAAGAGCAACATTGTTTTTAAGAACATGTTTATTTTAAAATTGGTATCAAAAGCATGTTTATTTCATTGGTATAAAAGATCGTGTTTATTTTATGCATGTTTATGTATATCTATATTGAGCATTCATTGCATATCTTTATTGTTTATTACTATGCATGAGTTAAGGGGGAGCTTCTTTGAAGCTTAACTTTAATCCATGCATATATAACTCCATGAGTTTTGTCATCATTAAAAAGGGGGAGATTGTTAGCCCAGAGGCTCTTCACTCTAGTTTTGATGATGATTAACTCATGTAGTTATAGTTTACTAATAATCTTGTGATATTTAGTTTCAAATATTTGATCAAGGTATTAGTAGATGATTAGCTTCAACAAAGGTATTTTGGAGCTTTCACATGGTGATTCAAGAGCTCGAACATTAAGTTGAAATCTAGCACTCGGTTGGAGTCAAGCTCGGTGAATCGAGTTTGGATCGAGTCGACTTGGAAGACGGCGTTCTACAAGAAGACATCGGTTTTGTTTTAGTATAGTTTGTTTAGATCTTATTGTAAAGATTAGATAGTGTGATATGCTCAAGTTCACTATACACACACACACTTGTTTTTAAGTTTATTGGTTTTTGGTTTTCGGTTTAACCAACATTGGAGTAAATGTCAAAAACATAGATATACTATATTTCATGTATATTGGATTCTATCTATATACAACATGCTTCAAAGTTGTTTAAATATCATGTTTTTGTATTTACATGAGTTTTGGAGAAAACGATTTTCCATTTCAAAAATCTTAGTTTGAAAAATACAGTTTTTAGTTTAAGGTAAATTTTCAATCACACAAAAATGGTTCAAATTGTTTGAAATATGTGTTGAATTTTTATCACACATATTTGTATTTCAAAGATCTAATAAGAACTAATTTTTGTGGAATTTATGTGATTTTATGCGATTTAATTAAAGATAAAAAAGACAAGTTTTTAAGTCCTATACTGGCTAGACTGGCTATCTGGCGGTCGACTGGAACGGTCGACCGTAGCAGTAGTCAGTTGACCGGTGTGGTCGACCGACGTGCACAAGCGTGCACGCTAGCTTGAGCTGGTGGGCCGGTCGACCATCTCGGTCGACCGTCCAGAGAGCTCTGCTCTCTGGAAATGGCCCCGGTCGACCGGCAGAGAGCTTTGCTCTCTGTATCCAGTCTCGGTCGACCGGGCCAGTCGACCGAAGGTACAACGGTCAGAAATATGACCGTTGGGCCGGTCGGCCGGGCGATCGATCGGAAGGGCAATTCTACCCTTTCCAACTGCCAACGGGCAGATTTTTTATGGGGCTATAAATACCCCATATTTGAGTTGGTTTTGAACAAGTTTTCCAAGAGCCAAAAGTCTCATTCTTTCTAGTGTTTAATACAAGTTTTCAAAAAAAATTTTAATCCAAAAAGATTTATCTTTTATTTGTTTTCAAGGGTTGGAAAAAGCAAAGAAAAATAGAGATTTGGGATATTTATTTTGTTCTTCATTTCTATCAAATTCTAGTTATTTTCCTAAGTATTTTCTTTATGATTTGATTTCTAACACCTTGATTTCTCACACTTGAGCTATCATATCTATCCTATCTATTAGGATCTTGTTTAGTGAGAAAAG
The DNA here is from genome assembly GCA_038442645.1 of Agave tequilana. Taxonomy (NCBI): domain Eukaryota; kingdom Viridiplantae; phylum Streptophyta; class Magnoliopsida; order Asparagales; family Asparagaceae; genus Agave; species Agave tequilana. The sequence goes on from JAVJIF010009409.1 coordinate 38,793, forward strand.
AATTGGTTTGTGGTTGTTATAACCACCAAGTGTTGTAAACCTTCCATTCATTGTGATATCCCTCTAGTGATAGGTGATTGAGTTGATATCCCTCTAGTGAGAGGTGATTGTGAAAGTGGTATTTGTATCCCTCTAGTAAGAGGTGGAGATTGTATTGGAATCCCTCAAGTGTGAGGTGATTGTGTTTGAGTGGCTTTGAGCCCTATCCCTCTTGTGAGAGGTTGATCATTGTTTGGCTAAGTGTCTATCCCTCTAAGTGTAGAGGTGATTAGTTTTGTGTCTTACCTCTAAGTGTAGAGGTTGTATTTGAGAGAGGAGTTGTGTACTCCCAAATTGTTTTTGCCCAAATCCTCAGTGGAGGTTCCCTATGTGGGAAGTCCTGTGTGGACGAGTTAGTGAAAATCCTTCTGTGTGAAGGCGGGGACGTAGAGTTGTGTGCTCGAACCTCAAAACATATCCGTGTGTTTGCCTTTGATCCACTTTCACTAACTCTCCCTCTTTTATATTGTGCCTTGCATCATTCATATTGCTCATTCATACTTATATGCTAGATTGTGTTTGTTTGTGTGCCTCACATGTGTTTAACCAAGAGCTTCATATAGCACCTCAACTCTTAATCAGAGAAATCAAGAGGAGTTAGTCCAGAGCCCTTCACCGGAAATTCGGCTACACTCTTTGGTCATACTAAGTGTGTTGCATTAAGTTTTTAATTCCATATTATTTGTCATTAGATTAGCCTTACACCTATTCACCCCCTCTAGGTGTACTTTCAAAGTCCCTTACTTGTTCCTACAAGAACAATATACAATACGAACTCGCAAGCTCGCTGAGGCCGCAACCTCTACAACACCTCAAAATAACAAAGGTGGAACACTTGGTGATTACTTCTCTTGATCACCAACAAACACTCTCACAATAAAGATCCAATTAGGATTGGATGTAGCAATGAAAAGCTCAAGCTTGTGCGAGAAAAACTAGATAAATGAGGAAGTGGAAAACTCAAGAAATCTTTTTAAAAAAGTCAAGAGAAACACTCTTGATAAACTATCTTTTGATATGAAAATAAAGCTCCAAAAACTTGTTAAGAAACTCTGTAGAAGATAGGAAACAAGCTCTTGAAAACACTTGTGAAAAACTTGGTGAAAAACTGGTCAAAAACCCCATATATATAGCTCAGAAAAATATAGCTGTTTGGCTCAGAATACTAGCCAGATTGGCCGGTTGGTCGACCGCCCGGTCGACCGGTCAGCAATTAAATTTTTGACCGTTGGGGTTGCCGGTCGACCGCCTCCAAAACAGAGAGCTGTCTCTCTATGGTCGGTCGACCGAGCCAAGCTCGAAAGTAGGCTTGAGCCAGTTGGTCGACGACTTGGTCGACCGCTAGTTCGACTCGTGCACATGTGCACGTCATTCGACCGGTCGGTCGACCGAGCTAGCCTGTGGTCGACCAGTCGGTCGATCGTAAGCAGCCCCAAACTGTAATTTTAGGGTTTAAAAACCAACTTCATAAACCCATAAAAATTCCAATAAAACCTCATAAATTTCACAAAAATAAGTTCATATAAATACTTTGAAGTACAAATATGTATGATCAAAAATCAACACATATTACAAACAATTGAACAATTTTTGCGATAAAGAAATATAGGCAAAAACCAAAAACCGTATATTTCAAAAATCCAAACATTGAAATGGAAATATGATTTTCTATAAATTTGTATAAATACTAAAACAAGACATTGAAGCACATTTGAAGCATAGTGTATATGGATAGAATCCAATACAAATAGTAAATGATATATACTTACCAAAATAAGTTTTGATAAAAATAAAGCTTAAATACATAAACTAGAAACATCAAAATAAGTTATATAAGTATATGAAGCATAAATACATATGGATGAATCCAATATATATAAATCATGTAAGTTTGTTTTGATGAAATCTATTCATGAAACCGAAAGAAGTATTCTTAAAACTCAAAACCAAAACGGGAAAATCAAAAACTAAAACTATTTAACATGAAAGATAATATAAATATTTCGTTTGTGTGTATAAGCTTGAGCAATCCACAACTAATCTATCTTTTATATTTTATCCTAAAATAAAAATCTTAAACTTACAAATTTAGACTCAAGTCTTCTTGAAAATCTTCTTCTCCACCTCGACTTGATCTAAACTTGATCCATGAGCTAGACTGCTCCTTGAGTACTTGATGCGATCTTGAAGCGCGAGCTCTTTGAATCAACATGTGATAGCTTCAAAAGTTTACTTTGAATCTTTTGTTAAAACTAAACACCGACTAAACTTTTGATTGAATATTTGAAACTTAATAAACACAAGATCATTAATATTATAACTAAATGAGTTAATCACCATCAAAACTAGAGTGATAGGCCTTTGGGCTAACAATCTCTCCCTTTTGATGATGACAAAACTCATGGAGTTATATATGCATGGATTAAAGATAAGCTTCATAGAAACTCCCCTTTAACTCATGCACAGCATAAAACATGTAGATATTCAATGAAGCTCATAAACTAAAAAAATATAAACATATATGCATAAACAAAAACATAGCATGCATATATAAACTCTAAATTTCTCTCCTTCTTTTTGTCAATTCATCAATAAAGGGGTAAAGAAAAACAAGGTACATGTATATGCGATATAAATCTATGAAGACGAGAGACTATAAAGTTAATTCCCCCTGCATACATGCATTACATGAAGAAAGAGATGACTAACCCTAACCCCATATAAGCATAATATGCAATATATAAATAGAGATATTAACCACCAAGGAAACCAAATTGCTATTATTGTATACTTCCAAACTAACAAACTTCTTGATGTGCTTCAGAATATATTATATTTAGGGAACAATGCAAAGGCAACCTTTTGGCTTTAAGCAAGATGAGGCAAATATGTGAAACAGAGACAGAGACCAAGGGATCTAATTGTAGCGTTGACCAATGGATATTTCTCACTTTTTATGTGTTTGTTTTACCGTAAAAGTCCGTAAGTCGCAAGTGGCAGTTATGACTTATGACTTACAGTGTTTGTTTGGACCGTAAGTCGTAAAATGCACTTGCATCCCACTTACGATCCACTTGCAACACAAACAGTTAATTTTGTGGTCATACAAATCTTACTTACAACCCACTTGCTACACAAACAATTAATTTTGTAGTCATGCAAATTTATATTGCTGACAGTTAATTGTAATTAGATAAATATTTTTTATTAGATTAATCTTTTTAGATTATGAGAAATTATTTTAACTATTAGATTATATAATAATTAGATTAAAATTTTTATTAATAATCTAATATTTTTTAATATTTACTGTTTTTAGTAATTATAGACATTTTTTAATATTTTTAAATAATCAAATAGTTAATTTTGTAGTCAACTTTTTCACTTACAACTTACACATTACAACAACCAAACACCGTAAAATACAATACATTCTCTCAGTTACGATTTTATATTACCAACCAAACACCATAAAACTTACTTGCATATCACTCACTTGTAATTGTAAAAGAGCTTGCGATTTACGACAACCAAACAGGCTCTAAACGTCCATTCAAAACATATCACTCATCTTGACTTGATCTAAACTTGATCCATGAGCTCTCCTTGAGTACTTATGCTATCTTGAAGTGTGAGCTCTTGAATCAACATGTGATACCTTCAAAACTTAACTTCGAATCTTTTGTTGAAGTCGGCTAAGATCTTGATAGAATATCTGAAACTTAATAAACACAAGATCATTAGTACTATAACTACATAATTTAATCATCATCAAAACTAGAGTGATGGGCCTTTGGGCCAACAATCTCTCCCTTATGATGATGACAAAATTCATGGAGTTATATATGCATGGATTAAAGATAAGCTTCATAAAAGCTCCCCCTTAACTCATGCATAGCATAAACATGTAGATATTCAATAAAGCTCATAAATTAAACGAATATAAACATATGTGCATAAATAAAAACATAGTACGCATATATAAACTTTAAATTTCTCTCGCCTTTTTTGTCAATTCATCAATAAAGGGATAAAGAAAAATAAGATAAATGTATATGCGATATAAATCCATGAAGAGAAAAGACTATAAAGTTAACTCTCATTACATACATGCATTACATGAAGAAAGAGATGACTAAACTCCAACCTATATAACAACAACTAAGCCATTTGTTCCAAGTATTTGGGGTAGGCTACATGAGCCAAAACATGAATTGCGCCGGATCCGGCTAAACCCGAACCTATATAAGCATGATGTACAATGTATAGACGGAGATGTTAACCACTAAGGAAACCAAATTGCTATTATTATATACTTCCAAACTAACAAACTTCTCGATGTGCTTCGGAATATATTATTTTTAGGGAACAATGCAAAGGCAACCTTTTGGCTATAAGCAAGATGAAGCGAATATGTGAAATAGAGACAGAGACCAAGGGATCTAATTGTAGCGTTGACCAATGGATATTTTTCACTTTTTGTGTGTTTTTCACCGTAAAAGTCTGTAAGTCGCAAGTGACAATTAAGATTTATGACTTACAGTATTTGTTTGAACCGTAAGTCGTAAAATGCACTTGCATCCCACTTATGATCCACTTACAATATAAACAGTTAATTTTGTGGCATACAAATCTCACTTATAGCCCACTTGCTGTACAAACAGTTAATTTTGTGGCCATGCAAATTTGTATTGCTTACAATTAATTATAATTAGATTAATATTTTTTATTAAATTAATCTTTTTAGATTATAAGAAATTATTTTTTAATTATTATATTACATATAATTATTGGATTAACATTTTTATTAATAATCTAATAATTTTTAATATTTACTGTTTTTAGTGTTCATTGACATTTTTTAATATTTTAAATAATCAAATAGTTAATTTTGTGGTCAACTTTTCTACTTACAACTTACACATTATGACAACCAAACACCGTAAAATATAATACATTCTCTCAGTTATGATTTTTATATTATCAATCAAAAATCATAAACCTTATTTGCATGTCACTCAGATATAATTGTAAAAGATCTTACGACTTACGACAACCAAACAGGTTCTAAACGTCCAATCAAGACATATTTTACTAAGAAATAAGTAAATGGATCTATTGTAGTGGGCCGTTGCATATTTCAAGTTTTAATATCCAATGGAGGCATGAATAAAATTGTCTGGGCCGTTTGATGTGATGTATATCATCAGCTTATTTGGCTTGGCGTACGAATAGAGTTAGACTATAAATTGATTAAGAAACAATTTAAGAAATAAGGAAAACAATGGGTCAGACGAGAATATCTGGATCCCGTGCTTGGACCCGTCTCTACGACCACGATGACTTTCTTCGACTTTGATGCCACAATTAATTAATTAATTAAAGTGAGCGTGAGGGCAAGAGCAAAGTAGAGAGAGAGAGAGAGAGAGAGAGAGAGAGCTGGCAGAAGGAAGATGGAAGAAGAGAAGGCTGAGAACAAAGTAACCGCTGAATCAGTGATCAAAGTTGCCGCCATCTGCGGGTCACTCCGCAAGGCTTCCTGCAACCGCGGACTCATCCGCTCAGGTGAGTGAATCCAGAATCACAATTTGATTTAGTTAATTCTCTCCGTAATTAACTTGTATCGTTTTTGGTCGGTTGTTTGGTGAATCCCACCAACAGCGATGGAGATCTGCAGCACTGGGTCCATCACCGGAGTGGAGGTGGAGCACATCGACGTCTCCGGTCTTCCCTTCGTCAACCCCGACCTCGAGATCGGTTCCACGTTCCCTGCGCCCGTCGAGGCCTTCCGGCGAAAAATTCTGGAGGCAGATTGCATCCTTTTCGCTACTCCAGAGTACAATTACTCAATCCCACGTACTGCTCTCTTTCATTTGTAGATTTGGTTACTTCTCTTGATTGATTGATTATATCAAGAAAACAATGAAATTTTAATTTGATCGCAGCACCCCTGAAGAATGCTCTTGACTGGGGCTCGAGGCCCCCCAACGTTTGGGCGGACAAGGCCGCGGCCATCGTCAGCGTTGCCGGAGGCTCTGGAGGGTCTCGGGTGCAGTTCCATCTGCGTCAGGTTGGAGTTTTTCTCGACATTCATTTCATCAACAAGCCCGAACTGTACATCCTCGGACACAACTTACCGAAGAAGTTTGATGCCGATGGGAATCTGATTGATGCTGAAACTAAAAAATGCTTGAGGAGAGTACTCGCTTCGCTTCAGGCTTTTGTCCGGAGGCTCCATTGAAAGGCCTTAGTTCACGACTTCTGGGAAAGTTGATTGTTGACTGATTCATGGCGACATGTTATCAAATATCAGATTCCAAATGCCAGGCTATTTTATGAAGGGCTTGTTATAAGATTGTTAAAAAACCTTGTTTTTAATGAATATTGAAAAACTATCATAACTTACGCATAGGGGCTCCGTTTTCTGCGTTCCAGGATGCATTAGAATTTTCTTTTCATTCTCTTGATCATGGAAGTGAAAAGCTGATATTTTGTAATGTGAAAGTGATGAAATTTGCTGATTCGTCCTTCACCATTCTCCCTTGCTTGAAAAGAACTCGTCCTCGTGTTCAACTTTGTATAGATCGAAAGGAAAATACCAACTCTAACTTGAATCAACTCTTTCTCTCTCAAATTTGACGTCTTCACTAAAAGAATTTGAAAAGGATCTTAAATTTCAGGAGTCAATGTGAGAAGTGGTGATACAATTCCCAATGATTTCAATGATAATGAAGTTGAAACCAGGACTTGCGATGATTTAGGGGCTGTTTGGTTGGTTGCAAAACTTTGCAAAATGTAAAAAGTTTTGCAACTTTACACTTTTCACTTGTTTGTTTCCATTTGCAAAATGTAAAAACTTTTTCCACTTTACAGTTGCTACAGTTAAATTTGTGGTCATTTAATTCTCACTTTTACACTCATATTTTCTCACTTGCAGTTGCTACAGTTAAATTTGTGGTCATTTAATTCTCACTTTTACACTCATATTTTCTCACTTGCAGTTGCTACAGTTAATTTTGTGGTCATGTAACTCTCACTTGTAGTACACCAATTCAAAACAGTTACTTGATAATCAATATATAATTTAATATTTTTAAATTTAATATTTTAAATAGTGTTCAATTTCTTATTTAAGTATTTAATTATTTTATATTTTTAATCTTTAATTTTTTATTGTTTTTAATATTGTTTTAATATTTAATATTTTACTATTTTAATTTACTATTTTTATTTAATATTTTATTTAATATTTTATTATTTTATTAATACTTATTCCATTTTTTATTATTTTATTTAGAGTAAATATTTTATTAATATAACAATATTATACTTTAATATAAAATTACTATATATTTAGTTATTTAATTTTTAATATAAAAATTCCTTTATTAATATCATAATAATTTTTATTATTATATTAATATTTTATTATGTTAATATTGTAATAATAATTCAGTATAATAATACTTTAATGATAATTTATTATTAAATTATAATTATATTTTACTTTGTTATTTTTATATTTCTATAATATTACAATAATATTATAATAAAATTTATACTATAATAATTTTCAAGTATTTTTAATATTATTACTATATTTTATTTCTTTTAACATTTTTTAATATTTATATTTTATTAGTATTCTTAAAATTTTATTAATGTTCTTTAGATTTTCTTAAAATTTTATATCATTTATTTAATTAATATTTTAGTAATATTTTACTATTTATACTAATATTTTATTAATATTATTATTATAAATAAAATATTAAGATTATTAATTTTTTATCTCAAATTTATTAATACAATTTAATTTGCAATATTAGATTTAATTTAATAGTATTTATAATATTTAAATCACTGCTACAGTTAATTTTGTGGTCAACTTTTCCACTTTCACTTTTACATTACCAACCAAACACCGTAAAACACAAAATACTTTACCATTTACACTTTCACTTTACCAACCAAACACCGTAAAACACAATATACTTTTCCATTTACACATCACTTTATCAACCAAACACCGTAAAACACAATATATTTTCACTGCTACAGTTCACTTTTTCCATTCTCATTTTACAACTTACGACTTGCGACGTTTTGCAACGAACCAAACAGGCCCTAGTTGGTGATATAACATTGATGTATGAGGTGTAGGAATCTCATGAGAATGGTCGTTCAACCTTTTTGGATGTTGATTCCTTGTTGAACCCTGTGAACTATAAAGATAATGATTTTTCTACCTGTGAGATCTGAACTTATTCATCTTGCTAGCAAAGACAAAGTTATTGGTGAGGACAGTAAATTAGTTGTAGTGAAAATGATGATAAATTAGTTGTTAGAGATACTAGTTCATCTGGTAATGAAACCAATTCAATTGCAATCTCTTTCTTCGATAATGATAATGATGGTGAAATTGTTGAAACTAAGATCAGTGATGATTAAGTTGTGATGTAACAGTTGATGTACGATGTACAGAAATCTTAAAGAATGATTGCTCAACTTCTTTGCACTGTAAAGGTATTGATTTTTCTACCTTTGTAATATTATCTTGAATTGTTGGTCTAAGACCATAGATATACCTGAAAATTGGTTGTGTCTGTTAGTTCTAGAAATCAATCTGATAACTAATCAATGTCACCGATCTAATTGGCTAGGTCGGTGAATATCAGGTGGGAGGTTTTCCGTTCAATAGAATGTTCCTTAATTACATAATCACCTTTCAATTACCTTCCTTAGTTAAATACCAATTAGACCGGTATAAGTCAGTCTCAATATACTATATATCAGTATAACCCTTGTATAAAGAATATTAATTCACTTATACAGTACTTAGAGTGAGGTACGCATATAGCAAATCTCCTTAAGACAATTACGTCCCCCGCTACGGTGCTAACGGGTTTCTGGACGCTGGTCTCCCAAGATACAACACTCCTTCACGGTATTTGAATAGCACTACCAAATCATCGTACGGTCAAACCGTAATTAACCAGTACCTTCACAGGATTATTAAAGTAGCAGGACCAAGATAAATCTCAGGGAGAATATTTGTCTTTACTTTAGAGAAACACCCACTGTAGAGAAAGGAGGGAGATAGAAGAATATTCTTCTTTGGAAGTCACAAATTCAGACAACAATTCTATTAAAGAATCTGTTGAATTTTCTGAGCCTTCTTTCAGAACGAATCTTCAGATTCGATTTACTTCTTCTTCACTTTCAATTTGGAATCTGAGTTGCAGAAGAAGGGAGAGAGGGGTGAGAGTTTTCTTCTCTGTTTTCTGTGTTGTCTTTGTTGTGTGTTTTAAAATGGGAGAAAGGAGTGCTATTTATAGCGCTCCGGGAAGGGTAGAGTCGTCCGAACGGTTGCAACGGTTCGGTCTGAACCGTTGCAATGGATCGTTCCAGACAGAAACTGCATAGACCGTTGCAACAGTTCGCGTGCGATTTCCTGTCAGCCGTTGTGTGGGTCCGGATAGCGGAGCAGGCCTGATCCGCCGTCACACCATACCCGTGAGACCCGGTTCAAAAATAACCGAACCGGGTAGGGAACCCGAACCCGAGCCCGAGCTCGCGCACGTGTAGGCATGGTTTCCCCCAAATCGCGCGCGAAAACTTCAAGTAACCAAAGGGCACACCCATTGTTCCGATTTTTTTCTATTTAAACACTTCAAACTTTCATCTCATGTACAATGTGGGACTAAATGCTTTTACCTATCTTTAGTCCCCTTTTGGCTTTTGAATTAGGCAAACTTTAGACTTGAATATCTCATTCATTTGAAGTCGGAATTGAACATGTGAATATACCACGCTCATCCCTAATGAAAGGAGAGCACACCCGACCATTATCCAATTGATTCTATCAACGAATCTCACCGTAATTCAACTCAAAGATTCACATTTAACTCTTCATATTCCCAACAATCCCCCACAATGAATGGAGATTCAAGGAATTGACACTCAAAGAGACTGACTCTATAGTGAAAGGTACTTTAGAAAAGAAATTGCATCAGGATAGGTGAATTAGATCTTGAACCTTCTATAGCGAAAGTTTTGTCGGACTTACCGGCTAATCAGTGAAATAAGTCTTGAATTGTTAACCGTTAGTGTAAGCCAAGTCAACAAGCTTCACACAGTAACTTTTCAAATCAACTTTGGTTCTCGGTTGTGTCCATTTTGGCCCTAGACATTCTTAGTTTCAGAGAGTATCTTTAGGGAATAACAGCCTCCATAGAAATTCTTAAAGAGCCGACCCAGCTCTATACCCATATAGGTCATCATCCTATTAAGAGTAGTCTATTCTACTCCACTTATTTTAATAACAAGATATAGGCATCGTTAAAAGCGTTAAGCTTATCCTTAATCCACTTGTAAAAAGTACTTGTGTACACCTTATGAATGGATTGGAGTCAAGCTCCTAAGTGCTTACTTGCTGAGTCAATCATAACTAGTTTTTCCTTTTGAACTTAGTACGTGAGATCTCCAGTCGCTAAATAAGGTTTCCATTAGGCTGACTCGATAAGATTAGGCTTTTAGACCCATTCCCCTCGATGCGTAGTTTTATACGCTCTCCGCTTAAACCTTTGGTAAACGGATCCACTAAATTATCTTTTGACGAGACAAAGTCAATAGAGATAATTCCATTTGAGAGCAACTGCTTAATGGTATTATGTCTATGATGAATATGTCTAGACTTATCGTTATATATAAAATTTTGTGCCCTAGATATAGTTGCTTGATTATCACAGTGAATGCATATAGCGGGCACTGGCTTTGGCCATAATGGTATATCTTTTAAAAATTGTCAAAGTCATTCTGCTTCTTCTCTGGCCTTATCTAAGGCTATGAATTCCGATTCCATAGTAGAACGGGCAATATTTGTTTGTTTGAAAGATTTCTAAGATACCGCTGCTCCTCCTAGAGTAAATACATATCCGCTAGTTGATTTTAATTTCTCAAAATCTGTAATCCAATTAGCATCACTGTATCCTTTAAGTACAGGTGGATATTGTCCATATCTCAAGGCATATTTCTTGATATGTGATACATAACCTAATACTCATAGTAGAGCAGTCCAATGATCATCACTAGGGTTACTAGTGTATCTGCTTAACTTGCTTACAGCGTAAGAAATATCGGGTCTAGTGCAATTCATTAAACAATTTAAACTTCTGATAATCTGAGAATACTCTAACTAGCGTACTCCAGTTCCTGTATTCTTACGACGGTGGATGTGTGGGAGAAAAGAATTTGTATTATGCTTTATCCCAGATCCTTGAATCTTTTTATCATCTTATCCACGTAGTGAGATTGAGATAGCCTGATTCCATTTGGTGTTCTTGTGATTTTTAATTTCTAAAATTACATCAGCAACCCCCAAATCCTTCATGTCAAAATTGTTGGATAACATTCTTTTAGTAGACTTAATAATTTCAATATTAGTCCCAAGTATCAACATGTCGTCTACATAAAGACAAACAATGATACTTGCATTTCTAACTGTTTTAGTGCAAACACGCTTATCGCATTCATTGATAGTGAATCCATCTTTGATCATGACACTATCGAATTTCTCATGCCATTATTTTAGAGCCTGTTTTAAACCGCATAAGGATTTTACCAATTTATACACTTTGTGTTCATGGTCCTTGATATAAATCCTTTAGATTCCTCTATATATATTTCTTCATTTAATTCACCGTTTAAGAATGCAGTCTTGACATCCATTTGATGGATATCTAAATTATGTAATACTGCAATTGCAATTAACATCCGAATAGAGGTTATTCTTATTACTGCTGAATAAGTATCAAAGTAGTCAAGTCCTTCCTTTTGTCGATAGCCCTTGGCTACTAATCTAGCCTTATACTTATCGATAGATCCATCGGGTTTTAATTTTCTTTTAAAAATCCACTTACACCCAATTGGTTTACTGTCAGGAGGCAAGTTTGCCAATTCCCAAGTATGATTACTTAGTATGGATTCTATTTTACTATTTATAGCTTCTTTCCACATTTGTACTTCTGGAGAAGACATAGCCTCTTTAAATGTTTGAGGCTCGCTTTCAATAGCATATGCTATAAAATCTGAACCAAAAGATTTTGAGATTCTAGATCTCTGACTTCTTCTTGGTTTAATTTTTGCATTAACAATCGGTTCCTCGGGGCTTTCGTCCCTGAACGCCATCTCATGTGTTCTTTTCCCAGAAATCTTATTTGTTTCCCGTTTGTATGGAAAGATGTCTTCAAAGAACACAGCATCTCTAGATTCGATAATCATGTTTACATGAATATCTGATATTTCTGATTTATGAACCAGAAATCTATAAACACTACTATTCAAGGCATAGCCCATGAATATGCAGCCCATAGTTCTTGCTTCCAACTTAGTCTTTTTAGGCAATGATGCTAGTACCTTTGCAAGGCACCCCCATATTTTGAGGTAATGGTAGGAAGGTGTCCTTCCATGCCATAACTCAAATGGTATAAGACCAAGTTTCTTATGGGATACTCTGTTTAGAATATAATTTGTAGTTAACAGAGCTTTTCCCCACAAGTTCTGCGGAGCTCCAGAACTTACGAGCATGGAATTGACCATCTCCTTCAAAGTTCTATTTTTTCGTTCAACAATTCCATTTTGCTGAGAAGTATATGATGTAGTTTGATGGTATACCAAATTTAGCACATAATTCACTAAAATCATTTGATTCATATTCTCCGCCTCGATCGGATCTTAGAATCTTGATATTCTTATTAAGTTGATTCTCAACTTCGGCTTTATATGTTATAAACATATTCACTACCTCATCCTTACTGTTTAGAAGATACACATAACAGTATCTTATACAGTCATCAATAAAAGTAATAAAATACTTTTCCCCGCCTCTAGTTGGCGTAAACTTCAAGTCAAACAAATCGCTAGGTTCTGTATTTCGATCAATCGAGTGAAATGAATTTTTCGCGAACTTGGCCTCAACACAAATCTTACACTTGCGAATTTCTTCCAAGTTGAGTTTAGGTACATATCCTAAATTAGACAAGTTTTTTAAAAGCTTGTAATTTACATGCCCTAATCTAGCATGCCATAAAATAGGAGACTCAAGCAAATAAATAGAAGACTTTTCTTTATTATAAGATTAGGGTACAAATACACGGATTTTTGTTCACAACTGCAACAGTGGTCTTAAAAAGGCCATCAACAAGATAATCCTTACCCACATACATCCTACCCTTAGTAAGTACAAATTTATCTGATTCGAAAACTATTCTAAATCCTTTCTTACTAAGTATTGATCCAGAGATCAGATTCTTGCGGATTTCTGGAACATGTAGCACATCGTTCAGAGTAAGCTCTTTCCCAGATGTCCACTTCAGGATGACCTTTCCTTTTCCCTCAACCTTTGATACGGCTGAGTTTTCCATGAAGAGTTGCTCATCTTGCTCTAGTTTTTTATATTCAGAGAATAATAATTTCTCAGAGCAGATGTGCCGAGTAGCCCCAGTATCTACCACCAATCCTTATTGTTGGTCGTCAGATTCACTTCTAACACCACAGCTGAAAGGCTTGGCGACGCATGGTTGGTCAGGTTTGCCTGTGGATGGTTCTTCTCATTCTTTTTGAGACGACTGCGACATTCATTCACCTTATGCCCCTCTTTGTTGCAGATGTAGCAAGTTCCTTTGAAGCGCATGTTCTTACCTTCTTGGACCTTGCCTTTATACCCTTGGGCAGTTTTCTTCCGCTTTAAGCCTTTGGAAGCAGACGCTTTCCCCTTTGAGTCTTTGATCACATTGGTCTTGGCTTTATAGGAGTTCTTATTGCTCCTTTTCTCGGACTTTCGGCTGTCCTCCTCAATTCGAAGCCTCACAATGAGATCTTCCAACTTCAGCTCCTTGCGCTTGTGCTTTAGGTAGTTCTTGAAATCTCTCCACACAGGTGGGAATTTCTCCACAATAGTAGCAACATGAAAATTTTCATGTAGATTCATACATTCAGCCTCTATCTCGTGCAAGATAAGTTAGAACTCTTACACCTGACTGATCACAGTTTTGCTGTCCATCATCTTGTACTTCAGAAATCATCCTACGACGAACTTCTTGGTACCGATATCCTCAATCTTATACTTCTTATCAAGACTGGCCTATAACTTCTTTGCCCTTGTGATTGGACTGTAGACATTATAAAGAGAGTCATCCAGTCCATTCAAAATATAATTTCTGCAAAGGAAGTCACATTGTGTCCATGCATCGACTGCAAGGACTGAGTCCCGACCAGTTCTGGGTTCTAGTGGATCCTCTTGTAGGAATTTGACAAAATGCAGAGTGGTCAAATAGAAGAGCATCTTATGTTGCCACCTCTTAAATTCTGTGCCATTAAATTTTTCTGGCTTCTTCGCCTTCGAGTTAGGAAGTGGAGCAAGCATCAAAGTTTGAATCTACATGTTTGGTGTCTTACTTGAGCTGTCTTGATTAGTCCCAGACATTTTCTGCAATTTCAAGTAGAATAGAAGTAAGTAACTTTAATAATAATTGTCTTAAGATTGTTAGTTCTGGAATCAATCTGACAACTAATCAATGTCACCGATCTAATTGGCCAGGTCAGTGAATATCAGGTGGGAGTTTTTCCATTCAATAGAACGTTTTTTAATTATAGAACCACCTTTCAATTACCTTCCTTGGTTAAACACCAATTAGACTGGTATAAGTCAGTCTCAATATACTGTATATCAGTATAACCCCTGTATAAAGAATGTTTATTCACTTATACAGTACTTAGAGTGTGGTACGCTTATAGCGAATCTCCTTAAGACAATTACGTCCCCCGCTACGGTACTAACGGGTTACAGGACACTGGTCTCTCAAGATACAACACTCCTTCACGGTATTTAGATAGCACTACCAAATCACCGTACGGTCGAACCGTAGTTAACCAGTACCTTCACATATCAAAGCAGCAGGACCAAGACAAATCTCAGGGAGAATATTTGTCTTTACTTTGGAGGAACACTCGCTGTAGAGAAAGGAGGGATAGAAGAATATTCTTCTTTGGAAGTCACAGATTCAGACAACAATTTTATTAAAGAATCTGTTAAATTTTCTGAGCCTTCTTTCAGAACAAATCTTCAGAATCCGAGTTACTTCTTCTTCACTTTCACTTTGGAATCCGAGTCGCAGAAGAAGGGAGAGAGGGATGCGAGTTTTCTTCTCTGTTTTCTGTGTTCTGTCTTTATTGTGTGTTTTCAAATGGGAGAAAGGAGCGCCATTTATAGTGCTCCGGGAAGGGTAGAGTCGTCTGAACGGTTCGGTCTGAACCATTGCAACGGATCGTTCCAAACAAAAATCGCACACACTGATACAACGGTTCACGTACAGTTTCCTGTCAGCTGTTGAGCGGGTCCGGATAACGGAGCGGGCGCGATCCGCCGTCACACCATAACCTTGAGACTCGGTTCAAAAAGAACCGGACCGGGTAGGGAACCCGAACCTGAACTTCGGGCTCCAGCACCGGCACCGGCCAGCCGCCGGCTGAGCCGGCGCGCGCGCGCGTGTGGGCATGGTTTCCCCAGTGCTCCGGGAAGGGTAGAGTCATCCGAGCGGTTCGGTCTGAACCGTTACAACGGATCATTCCAGACAGAAACCGCATCGTTGCAATGGTTCGCGTGCGGTTTCCCTTCAGCCGTTGCGCGGGTCCGGATAGTAGAGCGGGCGCGATCTGCCGTCACACCATACCCGTGAGACCCGGTTCAAAAAGAACCAGATCGGGTAGGGAACCCGAACCCAAACTCCAGGCTCCAGCACTGGCGTCGGTCGGCCGCCGGCGCCACCACGTGTGGGCATGGTTTCGTCCAAAGCGCGCGTGAAAACTCCAAGTACCCAAAGGGCACACCCTTTGTTCCCATTTTTTTCTATTTAAACATTTCAAACTTCCATCCCATGTCCAATGTGGGACTAAATGTTTTTAGCTACCTTTAATCCCCTTTTGGCTTTTGAATTAGGCAAACTTTAGACTTGAATATCTCATTCTTTCGAAGTCGGAATTGAACATGTGAATATACCACGTTCATCCCCAATGAAAGGAGAACACACTCCAACCATTATCCAATTGATTCTATCAACGGATCTCGCCATAATTCAACTCAAAGATTCACATTTAATTCTTCATATTTCCCAATAGTGTCTTGGTCTCCATCATATCATTGCGCACTAATAGTCTATGAAAATCTACAGTGCACACCTCTATCAATTTGTTGCCTTGTCTATATTTATGAAACTGTTGATACGAGATTTTCTCATAATCAGGTGGCAAAAACCTTTTCTTCAATTCATGTTCCATCAATCGTCAATCTTTGATTTTACCTTACTTTGACACTCTCGATTCCTTTGTGGGTTCTTCCACCAAACTCCAACTCCTTCCTTGAGTTTGTAAAACACAAGCGACTTTGCTTTATATATTTCATGAAATAGAAAGACAAGAAAGTATTCAATATTCATAGATCTGAAAAGAAAGGAAGATCTTTGACTCAATCTTTACATCCTCTGGGTTGGTTATCTTATCATCAAGAAACTCATCATCTAGATCAGAATCATCTCCCCTAGATTCTGGTTTTCAGATGTGTCCCCATTATTGTTTGTGATAACGATCATTGTGTCCATCTGCATGTGATTCTTCTTGTTTATGACCAGTATTGGCCCTAAGACCCAGAGCAACAATCGATTTATTTATTGAGTTTCTTCACAAAAGTTCACATGTATAGAATCTACAACAATAATAAAAAAAAAGAAAAACAAAATGAGAATGGGACACTAAACGGATAAATTAGAAATAAAGCTGAATTCAAGAAAGAGTTTAGAATTAGCACCATCCTTTGATGTGTAACCTAACAAATCTTTAGCAATCTACACAAAAAAGGAAAAAAAAAAAAAAAGGGAATCAATAATAAAAAAATATATATGATGAATAAAAAAAATACAGTCATGTACCTTGACAAACACTTATGCCTCTAAAATCTGCCCCAAAAAATAGGAAAAAAAAACAACAAAAGAAGAATGGAAAAAGAAAAAAAAGGAACAATGAAAGAATAAAAACAACTGACTTAAAAATAAATGAAAAAACACTTAGAACAAAGACGCGTCCACTATTTGATTTTCATAGAAAAATTGACACCAAGAAAAAGAGAAAATTAAAAAAAATCTAAAAAAAGATCATGAAGAATAAAAATATTAGAAAACACTAACCGATTACCATCACACACAAATGGACTGCATCATCGTAATAATATAAGAAAAACCTAATATAAGATTTGAACAAAAAAGTGGAAAGATGCAAGAAGACTAGTAAAATATCTTCATATAAAATTACCAGTGCATCCGACTTCTAGCTATTTAGTTTTATTAGATGCTAAAAGGACATTTCAAGGAAATTTTACGGGCATTTTCATCCTTTAGATGCATTCGTAAAAATGGATTTCAACTCCATACCAAATTGTGCATGATAAGATTTGATAATATTATTTGTAATGTCATACTAACAATGTAATTTACTTGCAAGTAACAATCATACAAATATATTCCTTGTCGCATCACCATCACTTATGCATTCATAAAATCTCCACCCTAAAATTTTCATTTATACATATTCATAAAAAAATGTTGTTTATAGAAATTATAGCACATTTTTTGTTTTACAAATGATTTTATATACTTTTAACAATTTTCTAACACCTTGAAATATTAGATGAAGGCTTTTTCATTGTCATTTTCAACAAAACGACAAAGCATAAAAGGGAATTCTAATCCTAAATTAAAATATTACAATTTGTTAGAAGGAGAAAAAATAAAAAAATAGCAATACATTTTTGTTAGGATTTTTCTTGTTTTCAGGAGGAGATGATGGTCTAAGAAGACCCAATCCGATTGAAGAAAACGATGACTTGAAACAGAAGAAGCGAATCAAGATGGAACAGATTAGTCGACTGTATAGTCGACTAATTTTTAGACTAGCCGACTAGACATAATACAGAGAAGGGAATATTACACAAGAGTCGACTTATAGGTTTTTATAAGTCGACTAATGGAAGAAATTAATCAACTAGTTTGCATGATAAGTCAACTAATTAAGCCATTTCTGAAGCGTGAGTAGTTTTTTTTTCAAGCACGTGCGAGTTTTCTTTTCTGGTGGAGTTCAAATAGGATTCAGATTCTATTCAATGAAGGTTTATTTTTAAAGTTTAAAGGGTCTTGAATTCTTCTAGATCAAGGAGATCAACTCCTAATAGGATTGATCAAGATTCTTTAAGCATCCGACGACCATCTCATAGTTTAACTAGGATTTGTTGTAAACTCTATAATAATGGTTATAACCTAGAATTTAGACGGAGGAGAAGAAGAGAGGTTGAAGTTGCGGTGAACAATAATGCAAGGTCATAAAAAAAGTCAAATTAAAGAGAGTGGAAGATGATGGTGCATAGATAGAAGGTATACTCTTATAATCTAGGTGTAGATTCAAGAAAAAGGTTAGATCTCTTTTGTACCAAGTTTATTAATAATACTCTCTCAAGTTCTCTCTTAGTGAATGTAGGCCAAGTTTGGGCCGAGCCACGTTAAATTTTGTGCTCTTCTTTTTGTAACTTTTAATATTCATCATATGTGCTCGAGGAAATTGATCTCATAGGCTTGAGGTCATCGGTGGGATCTTCATATTTTCCAATAATTGGTATCATAGTAAGTATGATCTTGAGGGTTTGCATGCAACAATTGGTATCAAAGCTGATGATGTTCGTTCAAGTTTTGGGTCCTCAAGATGGGGAAAGAGACGTCAAGTCGATAGAGTTTGATGAAGGCATCAATGTGAAGAAGACAACAAAAAAAGTTTATATTTGCTCTAAGGTAAAGATCGATGACTTTTGGAGTATGTTGAACAAGGTGGAGTCATCAAGGCTCAATGATGTACATATCTGAATGCGAAAGACGTGGAGGCGATGATCGGACCATCACCAATAGTGGACGATAAGGCAAGGTTGATAATCTCACAGAGGCACCCACAAGGCATCCCATAGAGGCTCGTTGATGGTTATGATCACATGGAGAAGGATGTAAACTTGGTGGGATCCCATGCTTCGATCAAAACAGGATCACGAAGAAAGATCCATGTGATGCAAAAAAAGTTCTTCATGTGAGTGAAGTTCACGTGAAAGGTTTTGGTGGATTTGCTGTTAGATGGATAGCAAACAGTTGCAGCAAGTCAAAGGAAAAAATAGCGGAGGGTTGATGAAGACAGTCAATGGACAAGATTGATCAGAAGGTGGATTGTATAATTGTAGTCAGATTCAGATGATCAAGCGTCAAACCCTATATTTTTCAGCATTCTGGATGCAATGACTGGTGTAGATCAATGGGATTCCAATGTTTGGTGTAGTTTCTTTACATATCAGTAAATTAATTGAAATCATAGTCAAAGTTAAAACAGGCTAGTGGTAACATGGTGAGATTATTGTAGGTATTGGTTGCTAGCCCAAAGGCCCATCACTCTAGTTTTGATGATAATTAACTCATGTAATTATCGTACTAATGATCTTGTGTTTAATAAGTTTCAGATTTTCTATCAAGATCTTAGTCGGTGTTTAGCTTCAATAAAAGATTCGAAGTCAAGTTTTGAAGCTAGCACGTATTGATTCAAGAGCTCGCTTACCAAGATCACATCTAGTACTCAAGAGAAGTCTACCTCTTTGGATTAAGGTTTGGACAAAGTCAAGAAGAAGAAGAAGATTCTCAAGAGAAAATTTTCAAGACTTGAGTCTTAGTTTATAAGTGTTAATATTTTATTTTTAGATAAAATATAAAGGACAGATTAGTTGTGGATTGCTAAAATTCATACACACAAAAAAAAAAATTTATATGTGTTTTTATAAGAATAATTTTGATTTTAGAAAATACCGTTTTGGTTTTGAGCTTCAAAGAAGACATCGTTATATTTTATGAATAGAGTTCATCAAAACAAGTTTACATATTTTATATGTATATTTAATTGTCATTAAGATACATTGTTAGTTCAAATATTTAGAAAAACTTAGTTTGATGTTTTGAGTTCATGATTTTTAAGTTTTGTATTTATCAAAATTTTGTTTAGAGTTTATTGTCAAAAACATAGATATTTCATCTTATATGTGTATTGGATCATATCCATATACACTATGCTTCAAATGAGTTTTAAATATCTTGTTTTTATATTTGAACAAGTTTTGAAAAAATTGGTTTCTCATTTAAAAGTTTGATTTTGAAAAATTGTTTTTGTTTAAAGCTTAATTTCTACATCACAAAAATGGTCCAAATAGTTTGTAATATGTATTGAATTTTGGTCATATATATTTATTCTTCAATTATATTCATGAACCTATTTTTGTGGATTTTATATGATATTATGGGATTTTATAGGATTTTATATGACCAAGTTTTAATCCCTTTTTATCCTTGACTTGGCCTTCTGGCGGTCGGACCGAGCGGTCGACATATGTGCACAGAACGTGCACACAGCTTGAAGGTCGGTCGACCGGATGGTCGATCGATCCAGAGAGTTCACTCTCCAGATCTGGCCCTGGTCGACCGACCAAGAGAGCAATGCTCTCTGGTTCTCGCCTCGGTCACTGATCAGTCGACTGATAGGTTTTTGACCTGGTGCGGTTGACCGGGCGACCGACTGGCAACCCCAACGGTCATAAATATGACCATTGGCCGGTCGACCAGCCGATCGACCAGCCTGAGGATTTGCCTCAATGGCTAGTATTTGTAGCTCTATAAAAGGGGGCTATTTTTGCTAGTTTTTAATAAGATTTTGGAGAAGTTTTAGAGCCAGTTTTTCTCATCTCTCTTAGGGTTTTTCTCCATATATTTTTGGGCTTAAAACTTTCATATCAAAAGGAGAGTTTTTAAAAGTATTTTCAAAAGAGATTTTTTGAGTTTTCTACCACAACTCTATTTTGTTTTTCTCACACAAACTTGAGCTTTTCATTGCTATATCAATCCTCTTAGGATCCTTTTTGTGAGAGTTATTTTTGTGATCAAGAGAAGTGATCACAAGTTTTCATTCTTGTACTGTGAAGAGTTGTAGAGATTGTGACCTCGATGAAGAGAGTTTTGTGGTAATCAAGTGAAATGATCACCAAGTATTCCAACTTATGGTTGGAGTTGTAAGATGTGCAGCCTCGGCAAACTAGTGTGCTTGCGTGTGTTTTTCTTGCGGGAGCAAGTGAGGGACTTGCGGGTCCAAGAGTTCTTGAGGGAGTTCGTTGTTGGTGTTGCGGCACCGGGTGATCTTGCAAGATCGATTATAGTGGTAATCCTTCATAGTGTTGAGGCGAGGACATAGAGCAAGTGTGCTCAAACCTCGAAATAATACTCCCGTGTTTGTGATTGCTCATCTCTCTCTCTCTCACTTGTGTTTATATATCTTGCATGCTTATATTGTTTATCTCTTTATATGCTTAATATATCTTGTGCTAAATTGATATATGCTTGGGATTGTTTGCTCACACTTGTATTCAACCAAGAGAGCCATAGTGGCACCTCAACTCTTAATCTAGAGGGATCTAGAGGAGAAGTTTCAGAGCCTTTCACGGGGAACTTGGGTCAATCTTGGTTACACATAGTGTATTTGCAATTAAGTTTTTAATTCTGCATCATTTGTCCTAGATTAGCTAGTACACCTATCACCCCCTTCTAGGTATATTGCATTTGGTATTAGAACCTACGCTCCTGATATTCGGTTTAACCACCTAGAAGTAAGATCTTGGATAGCTAATCTAGCATTTGCATTTGCACACATATAGTTTATACACTCATGGATTTCCTTGTCCCTCTCATGTACGATGTTTTCAACATCGATTTATGAAAGTTTAAGATTAGTGCATATCTTAAAGCCTTAAGATTGCATGTTTACCTTTCAACTACTGAGAAATCTTATCTTTGTGATGACAAGCATATAGAGGCTAATGCACAAGCCTTAGAGGCACTTAAGCACACACTTAGCAAAGAACATTTTTTTATGATTTCTTATTGTGATTCCGCTTTTGCAGTGTGAAACACATTGACCTCTCTCGAGCTACAAATGACAAACTATGGGGAGAAGAAACCCATGGTGGATGAATCCGACGAAGCTTGCTATATGGTCCAAGGGAACAACTCCCTTGAGGTACATTCGGATACTCATCTAGATGATAGTTATACCTCTTCTAATGATGATCATGATAGTATGGATGCCCATGCCTTAAATAAAGAGCTTTTTCTATTTTGTGAAAACTTGTTAAATAAATATAAACTTTTGAAAAAGAAAAGTTTTGAATTAAAAGAATAAAATAAAAATTTATTTTCTAAACTTGATATGATTTTGTAAGAGAATGTTGAGGTTTCAAGTGAAAGGGACTCCTTGAAAACCCTTGACCTTATTTTAAAAGAAAATAAAATTTTAAAAAATAAAAATAATTTTGATATTGTTTTGAAGAATAATGATGTTTTGTCTTTAGATTTTGTTTTAAAAGAAAATGATTCTTTAAAGAACAAAATTGTTTTAATTTCTAAAGAATTAGAATGCATTTCTTTAGAAAAATTTTCTTCAAAAAATGATTTAAATTCACATGTTTGCCATGCTACTATAGCTTTATCATCTTGTGTTTCTATTGCATACTCCACATCTTCTTCTAATGTTAAAAATAATATATGTATGTTGAAAAAGAGTGTAGATTATTTGGGCTCCACTTTGAGTCAATGTGCCATGAACCACACACGATTGGTATCTATGTTTCTAAAGAAACATACTCCATATATTCATGCATACAAAACACGGCAAACACATGCTCATCATGCTCACACACATGATTTGTATACTAATGTGTACACTGTGAACGTATGAGCCATCTTGCAAAGTTTTTATATGATAGAATACATAATTTAAATTTTGCAAATAGATTTGTTTGGGTTAGGAAATGTGCTATCCCGCATGGACCCAAGAAAATTTGGGTACCAAAATCCACCCCTATTGTATTTGGTATAGGTGTGGGCTCTCACTTGACGTGAAGGTATTGGTGCCTTGATGGTGGTTGCGATCCGAGCCTAAAAATTATATTTTTAAATGCATCACTTTCAAGGGATGTTTAGGTGGGAGAACCATAATGGTTTGGAGACCTAGAGATTGGTTCATTGGTTTTGTAACTCCCATTTTTGTTTACATGCTTTCATATGAATGTTTTTAGCATGTTTTGATTTTAATGTTCATTATGTTAAATGCAACGTTATTAGACATGTGATATACATAGATAGTTTTTGAGATACACCATATTTATATGGACTTATATTTTTGTGTTTTTACTATAGTTTAGCTATTGTGTATATCCTACTTCTAAAACACGTGCATTTAACCTAATGATCATGTTTGTTTATATTTTTGCACTTCATGTGGTGATTACTTGTTTAGATATAATTTTCGTTAAAACTTGTGTTTATACTTGTACAAGTAGTGAGCTACACTTGATTATTATGAGTTTGTGCTTCATTGCTTATTTGTACTCATTACATGTTTATGTATAACCTAGTTTTGATGATTCTTTCATTTTTACTTATTTTTCCTATTTTTGTACATGTTTTAGCGTCATGTATATGTTATTTTTGTCTAAAACTAATAGATATACATGTATATCCTTAAGTCACTTGCTTTCAAGTAAAATTCTATTAAGGACTCATATGTATTTGGGATATGTATGTATACTTTTAGTTTCGACAAAACATATATATACCTTGAAGTTTGTTTAATTTTGATGAAAATTTTAATTTTGATGATTTTCATATTTTTGATAAAAGAATTTCGTATTTGTTTTGAGCCTTATTGATTTATTTCATGAATATGCTATTCACATGATTCTTGTTCACTCACATTATTTTTTTTTTACTCATAACTTTATTTTATGGGCACATTTTTGAGCCTTATAGATCTTGAGTGACAATTTTTGTGTACTTATCAATGCTTCATGGAATATATAATTTGTTTCATATTTTGAAGGATCTTTAACTAATTTTTCAAAAATTATTTTAAACTAGTTTCTTGATTCTTAAATTCGTAGAGTTTTCAAACATGCTAAATTATTTTCAAATTCTTATTTTTGAAAACCCCTACCAACTTAAGGGCAGATCGTTGGGCGACCATGTCTTGTGTACCTTATTGAATATCTTTCAAATATATGCATGAATAGGGTGATAGGTATGAGATATAAATGATCTTCATAAAATTTTATTTTTATATGCTCATATTTTGTTTTCTAATATATGTATGCATCAAATTTCAAGTGGTATTTTCATTTTCATACATACATATATATGATTTAGATTGTGCTTACTTTGTAATGCCATACATTTTTTTAAGCTCAAATTATGTTTATGCTAATCTTATCTTAATTCTAAATATTAATTGGTATCTTTACAAGCTTATGCATTGATTTCAATTGGTATTTGTTTGGTATCAAAATATATTTCATGTTTTACCTTCAATTGGTATCAAAAATTTACAATGAATTACAATTGGTATCAAAATTTGTTTTGTTAACTCAAGAAATTTCAAAATTTTGTTTTAAGTATTATCAAAATTTTCTTTCAAAATTTGTTGATATGTATTGCCAATAAGCAAGGAGGAGCTTAACATCTTCTCTATATAAAAATTCATGTTGAGTGTATCCCACATTGAGGACATTAAGGAGCTTGACCTCTCTTCTTTATGTGATACACGTGTATAGGGGGAGCTTAACATTTTCGCTTATACATTATATATTATACTTTATGTGGGTTAGGGTCTAATCATCTCTTCTCCATGTAACACATGTATGCAAGGAAGCTAACTTAACGTTTCTCCTCTTCATGAATGTATATCGCATATACATCTTCATTGTTTGTTTCTCTTCGCCCCT
Organism: Agave tequilana; assembly: GCA_038442645.1. Classification (NCBI taxonomy): domain Eukaryota; kingdom Viridiplantae; phylum Streptophyta; class Magnoliopsida; order Asparagales; family Asparagaceae; genus Agave; species Agave tequilana. The sequence continues at coordinate 63,775 of JAVJIF010009409.1, forward strand.
TTGTTGATGAATTGACAAAAAAGGGGGAGAAAAATTTAGATTTTATATGCATGTTAAATATTTATTGTTTATGCATATATATTTATTTAGTTTATGAGCTTTTATTGAATATCCTTATTGTTTATGCTATGCATGAGTTAAGGGGGAGCTTCTGTGAAGTTTATCTTTAATCTATACATATATAACTCCATGAGTTTTGTCATCATCAAAAAGGGGGAGATTGTTGGCCCAAAAGCCCATCACCCTAGTTTTGATGATGATTAACTCATGTAGTTATCGTACTAATGATCTTGTGTTTAATAAGTTTCAGATTTTCTATCAAGATCTTAGTCAGTGTTTAGCTTCAACAAAAGATTCGAAATCAAGTTGATTAGCTCGATCATCCTATTGGCAATAAGCACTGAGCTTCTGCCTCCAACCACACTGACACTTACTGGAGCAATCTATCCAAGCCAATTGGTTCACAGCATCAGGGATACGCTGCGTAAACCCGAATGATGAAGGAATCGGTCTGGAACGCATCTTCGCAATCTCAAAATAGATAATTGGCACCGTGGTTCGTCATATCTGAGATCCATCTCCAACATCTTCACTGCAACTTGCATACTATTTTCTTGTAGTACACTATCACCCTCATTGGAGTCATCATCAGCATCATTGTTTTCATACACTATATTATCACCCTCGATGTGCATTGATGTTAGATGCATCAAGGATAGTCTAATATTAAAGGGAGCCATATTTTTCCTCAAGCCATTTGAGTACTTACTTGTAACACCCCGTTCCCAGAATACATACTTAATTACGTATTCAGATTTTCGATCATATTTTTTGATTTATGTCCTCTATTTGTTTTTATTTTATGAATATTTATGCAATCGTCTTGCATTGGATCAGGATTCGTGGACTCGGATCAGCCCTACTTTAAACTGGAGAACTGATCCCAGTGTATTACTTGATTTGATCTTTTCGGTAGTCAGATTTGATTGATTTAGTTTCAAATATCATTTTCTAATATTTTAGATTTTCTTAATTTTCTGAAATTTTTTTGAATTAAATTGCAAAATCTTTAAAATTGGTGTCAACCGGTATCGCTAGTTGATTTCAGAATTTTTAATTTACAAATAGAGATGAATTTTCAAAATCTGCTTTCATATTATTTCTTAGAATTATAAACCCTTAGGGGACGGCCTCTCCTCTCCCCAACTTCCCTCTCTCTCAAACTCCAACACGACTTTACCTTACCACAACCTACCTCCATCTTCTTCTATTCCACCATTAAATCCCACCATCACAAACCACCATGTCATCCCCCATTAACTCTTCCACCAAATTCCTCATCTCCACCACTTCACTCTTCAATTTCACCATAATCCATCATCTTCATCACCATCACCCATCAACACCACAAAAAGAACATCCCTAACACCTCTTTCTCTTCCCCTCCTTAGGTGGCCGGCGCGGCCACCCCTGGCTGCCGGCGCCGTCCCTGGTGCCCCCTGGCCGCGGCCGCGCCAGGGCATGGCCGGGCCAGGGCCCCCTGGCCCTAGCCGTGAGCTGAGCCAAGAGGGGACTGCTGCCCCCTCATTTAACTTTCTCTCTTACTCCGATCTCTCTCTCATTTGTCTCTCTCTTCTCTCTCCTATCTCTCTGTTTCTCTCTCTAATCTGTTTGTCTCTAGCCCACTCTCTCTTTCTCTCTAGAACCCTTTCTCTCTCTTTCTCTCCTTTCTCTTATTCTATCTCTAAATATACATACATACATACATATACATATATATATTAAATATAAATATTTGTGGCGTGCATGTGTTTTGAGACTCTGGGACATTGCGGCTTTTTCGTAGATTTAGGCGAGTGTCCTCACCTCGTTTTGGGTTTCCCCGCTTCGTCGGATCACTTGTATTTTGTTCTGTATTTGAGTTTGTATTTATTTTTTGTATTGGGCTGTGCCCTTGTATTTGTATATGGCTGAGTGTCAAGGATTGTACATGTATATGCCTGTGACGAATATTTGTACTAGAGTAATTTATTTCCTGTACATATATCATGCCTATGATATGTTTTATTCTACTTTTATACCATGCGTGGCTGACCCTTCGTGGTCGTTTAGCCTCCACGTTTTATGCTCAGCTTTCGAGCTCACTACTCCACAGTAGTCTAGATATTCTCACGTTTATATGTATGCTCGTGTGGTACTAACATCTCGTGCAGGTACCCTTGTACAGACTCTGGGGGTTCTTCCCACTACTGGGCTAACTACCCAATTGGCTTTAGGCTTTGCATCCTTATATGTTTAGTGATAGCTACTGATAGTGCGCTTAGACCCTGAGTGTACTTTAGCCTCCGGGCTCTCGCCCACTTCCTCGAAAGAGGAATGCGCTTAGACCGTCAGGTCTCTCATGCTCCGTCAGGTAGGCATGCTTAGCGCTCAGCGCTTTATCACTAGATTCATGTAGGCAGAACTCTGACAAATTTTAGACTCGCCTTCTAAGCCGAGTTATTCCAGTAGCTCTGTAAAGCGCTCTAGTGATTGAACACTATTTGCTGTCCTCACCTCTAGCTTACTTAGCTCCGCTTGGATGTTCGCTTGCTTGCTAATTACCTGCTTGATAGTTTATCTATTTGTTTATTAATGGTTTTGTAGAGTTTGAAATCTTACTTATATTTGTTTTCCTGAGACTGCATGATTTTTCAGTATTCGTACCGATCTCTTAGATCGGTACTGTTTTCTTGTATTGCTTGACGTGCTTTCACTTGATGTGTTAATATTTACCATGCTGTCTCTTTTCACCTGCTTGATATCACCCCCTGTATGCTATCACCTGACATCCGGCATGACATACCTGACTCTTATAATTATCACGATACAGGAATGATGAGCTGAGATCTTGATTACATCTTGATATATTCCAGTACAAACCATACTTCTGATACACTTGTACTCCTAATACCGCTGACATGTTCTTGCACATTCTCGTAATCTGATAATTATCTAATAAACTATAAAATGGGACAGCTTACATCGGGTCAGGAGAAACTTACGGATATTAATATATATTTGTGTTTATAGTGGTATTATATATGTTGTTCAACTAAATCTTCCGATTCGACCTGAGCGCCTCCAGGTGACCGAGGGGACCGCTGGCTTCCTCCTTCCTGATAGCATCATGATAAAAGGGCATACAATAAGACCCTCATGTAGGCCTTGTGGCCAGATCTGTACACCAGCAACGGAACATCATGGACCGTGATCCTGGGCATGTGTGGGACTTACTGTAAATATTGTTCGTTGATACCCACGTTGGTTTTCAATGACAACCTTGTTTTACTCAGATGTGGATATATGTGTACTGGGATGCTAGTCCACACACCTAAACATCTGGGAAGGACTAGTAATAATAATAAAAGATGCCAACTAATAATTTGTTGTAAGTTTTACAATTCGGGTCGTATTGACTTAGTTTATGATGACGTGAGATATACAGTATATAGATCAGGGTTTTCTTGTTTGGATTATTCCTTCGACGTACTTATCTCATGAAGCCGTAAACTGGGTTTATACCGCTGGTTTTGCCATGTTTGCTTTCATCGGGTTTTACTTCGGATTTCTGATTTTATGATTATTATTATTATTATTATATTTATATATATTCATCTTGCCTTACCACTTGTGTTCTATTTCACCAGTCTCATGCTTTGATCATATTATACAATGCATGTTCTCTGCTTGATATCATTTACTATTTCTCTACCTGCTCTAGTATGTTTGTGCTCACGACACAGTTTTCAATGCATGTTTATGATTCAAATTTATCGATACACGTGTGATTGTCCCTGCACGCCACTTGGCATTTACCACATCACTCGTTGGGGAGTTTCTGAATCTCCTGGATTCTCATGTCCAGATCTTGGAGCTTGGAGCTTGTGGATTCTCTCGGTTGCTGATTAGAGATGCGCAGCAGTAGCGTGGATCATCAGCAGACCGTTTGAGCCCTATCCTTCCCGGCCCCCTACTCGGCTCTCAAGGTTTCCCTTTGTGACTCGTGAGCGCCTTTTGTACAGTTCAAGATTGTTATCACTTTGTATTCTTACATTTGGGCCTATTTGTAATTATACTCGTATGTTAGAATGTATAATGCACCATGTGCTTTCGTACTCTAATTCTTATTTGTACTGATGCTTAGTGTATATATGTGAGGGTATTTTTGACCTACGTATATACGTCGCAGTAACATCTCCGTACCCACGAGAGTGGGGCGTTACAGGGTGGTATCAAAGCCTAGGCTCTCACATCCTCAGTACAACCAGTTGGCAAATTAATAGTAATGAAATTTGCTATTGGAATGCATGAGTCCTGATTATATAATCTAACTACAAGTACAGACTTATCTGTTTTCTTTTGCTTTTCATTGAATTCTGAAGTTCTCCCATCTTTTCGTACTTCAGTTTCACCTTATTCTTAGACCAACACAAATCATGAAAAGACGGGAAGATCATAATAGTTTTGGCTCTTCTTAGGGTGGCCCTAGTGAAGAAAGTGTTAATTTGAGGTGATTTCTGCAGAGTATGATGAAAAACTAACAGGAACAGACGAAAATCTTGCACCAAAGATTATTGGTTGCAACCTAGGAGCAGAAACCAGGCAACGTGTCAGATTTTAGGAGATTACAGCCGGAGATCTTTTCAGGTATGGAGAAGCCCCTGGATGCAGAGCAGTGGCTGATAGATGCGACAGATCTTCTGAAGGTAGCCTGGGTTCCTGATGAGAACCAGGTGAAAGTCGCCAAGATTCAGTTGAAAGATGTGACCTGAACATGGTGTTTGGCGGAAATAGCGAGACTGGAGAAGCCCATCACTTGGGACTAGTTCTCGAAGAATTTCTACGAGAGATTCTTCCCCGTAATAGCTTAGAAAGAGATGAAAAAATAATTTATCAGATTGTAGGAGGAGGATCGAATTGTAAATGAGCATGCTGTAAAGTTCCTAAGGCATAGTTGATTTGCGTCGTACATGATGGCTGACGAGGAGAACTGAGCACGTTGATTTCTGCAAGGCCTGAAGATGAAGATCAAGATGTTCCTTATACCCCAGAAGCCCAAGACATATTCTCAAGTTTTGACCATCGCTCAAGAGGTAGAATGGGAACAGGAGAATAAAAATTAGGATAAGATGCAGATGAAGTCGGCAAAGAGACCCTCTCAGTTGATGGAAGGTGAAGACTCAGACAGGCCCCTGGATACCCCACTAGCCAAGCAATCACTCCAACCTTGCCCTCAGCGTATGATATGAGGGTACTGCCTGAAGCCCAGGCACTTACAACGCAACCGCTAGAAAGTTTGTGAATTATGTTTTATGTGCGATTTCAGAGATCATTTGAAGAGTGATTGTCCGTTTAAGAAGACAGAGAACACTACATCGATCTGATCAACACATCCGTACTACCTTTGGGAGAGAATGCAGGACCTACTGGTAGAGGAACTTCACTTCATCCCCAACAACAAGCATATAGTCAGGCACAGAGGAGACCAAAAGTTAGGACAAATGGCAGAAGGAGGCAAACAGATAATTTGACTGAAGAAGAAGTAAAGATATTAAATAAAGTAAGAACATGAAGGGATACCTAATATCTGGATCAGGAACCCTGAAGGTACTAACCGTGACCATTATCCCCCTTTTATCATGTCTTTGAGTTGGTAAGTTCTTTATATCATATCCTTCTTATTGCGTTATCATCATCAATCTTAGATTTTCGTGTCCACCTCCCTTTTTTCATGCTGATTCCTATCTCTTCCATTTTTACTATTCCGATTTTGTAGCCTTTATGCCAACTTAAGATATGGGTAGACTAGTGAGGTAGCGACAGGACATATGTGTAGGTCACCTAGAGGGGGGGTGAACAGGTGACAAGCTAATCAAATGCAGAACTAATGCAGAATTAAAAAACTAATATGCAAACTAAAAACTATTATGCTAACACACCAAGTATAACTAAAGAGTGCAGCCAAATTCTCGGTAAAAGGCTCTGCACTATCTCCTCAAAATTTCTCTAGATTAAGAGTTGAGGTGCCACTATGACTCTCTTGGATGAATACAAATGTGAGCAAACAATCCCAAGCATATATCAATTAAGCACAAGTATATCAAGCATATAAAGATATGAACAATATAAGCATGCAAGATATAAAAACACAAGTGAGAGAAAGAGAGAGATGAGCAATTGCAAACACGGGAGATTTGTTTCGAGGTTCGACCACACTTGCTTTACGTCCCCGCCTCCACTACTATGAAGGATTTCCCCTATAACGACCCCACAAGATCACTCGGTGCTGCAACACCAATAACGAGCTCCCTCAAGAACTCTTGGACCCGCAAGTCCCTCACTTATTCCTGCAAGAACAACACACGCAAGCATACTAGTTTGTCGAGGCCCCACCTCTACAACTTCCCGATACAAGGGGTGGAACACTTGGTGATCTCTTCTCTTGATCACCAACAAATAACTGTCACAAACAAGAATCTTAGAGGATGGATATAGCAATGAATAGCTCAAGCTTGTATGAGAAAACCAAGATAGATGTTGTGGTAGAAAACTCAAGAGAATGCTTTAGAAAACTCAAGATAAACTCTCTTGAAAAACTCTCTTTTTAATATGAAAGTTTAGCCCAAAAACTTGTTGAAAAACTTCTGTTAAAGGTGGAAACAACTAGCTCCAAAACACTTCTTAAATTTTTAACCAAAACTGGCCCAAAACACCCAAATATATATGCTGTCAAAAACTAGTCATTGAGGGGCCACATGGCCTGTCGGTCGACCGGCCGGTCGACCGGCCAACGGTCATATTTCAAACAGTTAAGGTTGTCGGTCGATCACCCGGTTGACTGCACCCAGGTCATTGACCTATCGATCGACCGCTCGGTTGATCGTGGACAAAACCAAAGAGCAATGTTCTTTGGTCGGTCGACCGCTCGATCGACCAGGGCTAGATCCAGAGAGTAACCTCTCTGGATCAGTCGACCGCCCGATCGACCGGCCCAAGGCCAATGGGCTTGTGCATGTTCTGTGCACATCGGTCGACCGCTCAGTCGATCGAGCCATGATTTGGTAGACCGGTTGGTTGAACACCAGAAGCCCAAAATAGGGTTTTTAAGGATTGAAACTTGACCTGTAAAACCTCAAAAATTTTATTTAAATTCCATAAATCCATAAAAATTAGTTCTTTGAAATACTTTGAAGTTCAAATATGTGTGATCAAAAATCAAGACACATTACAAACATGTTGAACTATTTTGAGGTATAGAAATTTAGATTTAAGCTAAAAATCATATTTTTCGAACATCAACTTCAAAATGAAAAATGATTTTATCAAAACTTGTTCAAATACAAAAACAAGATATTAAAAATCATTTGAAGCATAGTGTGTATGAAAATGTCCCAAAATACATATAAGATGAAATATACTTATTTTTAACAATAAGCTCTAAAATAAGTTTTGACTTTAACAAAACTTAAAACCATGAACTAGAATAATCAAAATAAGTTATTCAAACAATATGAAGCATCAATGCGTATAGATGACATCCAATACACATATAAATCATGTAAACTCATTTTGATGAAATATATTCATGAAACCAAAAAGATGTATTCTTTGAAGTTCAAAACCAAAAGGTATTTTTTAAAAACTAAAACTATTTAACTTAAAATATTTTGAAATATTTTGTGTGTATGTATATGAGCTTGAACAGTCCATAACTAATCTATTCTTTATATTTTATCTAAAAACAAAAAGTTTAACACTTACAAACATGACTCAAGTCTTGAAAATTTTCTCTTGAAAATCTTTTTCTTCATCTTGACTTGGTCCAAACTTAATCTATTAGCTAGACTCCTCTTGAGTACTTGATGCGATCTTGAAGCGCGAGCTCTTAAATCAGCACATGCTAGCTTCAAAACTAGACTCCAAATCTTTCGTTGAAGTTAAACACCGACTAAGATCTTGATAAAATATCTGAAACTAAATGAGCACAAGATCATTAGTACTATAACTACATGAGTTAATCATCATCAAAACTAGAATGATGGACCTTTGAGCCAACAATATGTAGTTCGTTCTATCCTATTATGGCATTCTTCGATTCAAGTGCATCATATTATCTTATATTAGGCAGTTCTTCAGCTCCACTTTCTATTTTATATATATATATATATATATATATATATATATATATATATATATATATATATATATATATATATATATATATATATATATATATATATATATATATATATATATATATATATATATATATATATATGAGTATTCAATAGGGATCAGTACAGAAAGTAGGGTAGTCATAATTTATGTAATCAGATAGACCTCATTACTACACGGGAAGTGTCAGTAGGAAATAAATTTTCAGATTCAAAAATTCTGTCAGGCTGAGTTATTGTATTTACTATATTATTCCAGTAACAATCATGGTCTCTTCTATCGACTTCACTGAGCTCAGAATCACAATACTTAGTAGTTTTCATGGATTTGATGAGTCACAAACTCTGCTAGTCTCGCCAATCGAGAGTCGTGTTCTAGCCATACGAGCTTAACCAGGCGTGGGCCTTATTGCACTCTGGCGCTTAACATTTAGCGATGTATTATGCGCTGGCTTTACCACATGAGCTCCGCCAAGTGCGAGTCTCACAGTGTGTTAGCTCCGCCGCACCCTAGTGTTTAGACGCTGTGTTACGCAATGGCCCCACCTAGATTTCGCTTCGCTCGTGGCTAGTTCTGATAATGTTTAGCACTCTAGCTTTATTCCCTGGATTTCCCCCACCTGACTTATTTTTATAGATTTAATAAACCGAGTTTTCTTGCTGTGTCTGAATAAGCTTGTCATAATTTTCTCGATGATCTATTCGACCAACCTTACAGGGTTTGAATATTCTCTAAGTATTTTATCTATAGTCAAGTTATTATTCAGAAAATGGTTGTTCTATATTCTTGATTATGACTTTCAAAGTTATTAGCTCCTAGTATTTAGAACTCATTATTATCGATTGTTCTTCATTTATGTATCTACGATCAGTTATCAGGTTTTCTTTATCCACAATATTATGATCTATTTTCAGAGTGGCAGAGAACAGGCAGAATATATAATAATCTTATTACAGACTCTTCGTCAGGAACAGCTTCATGCCACATAGAGTAATATGAGTTTTGAATGAGTAAGTATCGTATTTTGAGGTCTCGTCTAATTGAGAGAAGTTATCTCTGTCGATTCTAGCAGAATTCTGGCAGTGAAAGTTGGCCAGTTCCGAAGTTAGATTAAATTTTTATCTGAATGGGTCAGTGTAAAGAAGTTTTGACAGATAATTATATGAGAGAGATAGTTCATCTATACGGTATTCCAGTTTTTTTGTGTCAGACAGAGACACAGGATTCAGATCGCAATCTTGTTAAAGTCTTCGAGAAGTTTAGAAATTTTTCTTATATTCAGTTTATCTTGTCATTCTCAGAAAGATCGGGTAGTCCAATCGAACCATTCAAAATCTTAATTATCTTCTTCTAACAGAATTCTCTTATTAACAGTTATCAGATCTGTATTAATATGACACCGTCTGAAGAATTATAGGGTAAAGAATTATAGGGTAGGAAGTACAGAAGACATCTAGGCCCAAAGTTATTGATCAGTCAGTTGTGAGCGTTGCCCTTAGTTAATCATATCTTAATTGGTATAGTCCTCGTTCCTGTCATTCCTGTGTTCATCTTCCCCCTTATCAAAATTTCGAGGACGAAATTTTTGTAAGGTGGATAGAATGTAACACTCCATTCCCAAAATACGTACTTAGTTACGTATTCAGATTCTCGATCATATTTTTTATTTACTTCCCTAATTATTTTTATTTTATGAATATTTATGCAATCATTTTGCATTGGATCCGGATTTGTAGGCTCAGAGTCATCCTAGTCTGAATCGGGGACCTGATCCTAGTGTATTACTCGATTTGATCTTTTTGATAGTCTAATTTGACTGATTTTAGTTTCAAACATCATTTTTCAATATTTTAGAGTTTTCATGATTCTGGAATTTTTTCGAATTAAATTGCAAAATCTTTAAAATCGGTGTCGACTGGTATCGTTGGTCGATTCTAAGATTTTTAATTTACAAAAGGAGATGAATTTCTAAAATCTGCTTTTATATTATTTTTTAGAATCATATTTTCTACCTTAATGTATTTTTGAAAACTTTCTGAATTTATCAAAACTCGGCCGGATTTGGTGTTGGCCAGTATCGCTAGTTTATTCTAGAATTTTAATTTCAAAAATTAGATTTTATGTCTAAAAATTAATTTCATATTATTTCTCAAGATGATGTTTTCTACCTCTAGGTATTTTTGAAAATTTTTCTTGAGCAGTCGATATTTCTGATATTATTAAAATAATATTATTTTTGGAATATTCTCATTTCTTTCTTTCTTTCTTTCTTTCTTTCTTTTCCTTTTCTTTTTCCCTTCACCTGCTGCCCACTCCCCCACATGGGAACTGCACCCCATTACACCCTTTCCATCACTCTCTTTCACTCTCTCTCCTTCTTTTTCTTTTTCTTTTCTTTTCCTTTTTCCTTTTTCTTTTCCTTCTTTTCTTTCTCCCTCTCTCCCTCTCTCTTCTCTACTTGGGCGATGGCCACCCCAAGCCTAGTGTCGGCGGCTACTCCGGTGACCTCCCCTGGGTCGGCGGTAACCCTCTGACGACAGCCTTTCCTCTTCCCAACTCCCCTCTCTCTCTCAAACTCCAACACCACTTTACCATCTCCTCTAATTTTACCACTTCCCACATCCATCTTCTTCTATTCCACCATCAAATCCCACCGCCACAAACCGCAATCTCCTCCCCAATCAACTTCTCCACCAAATTCCTCATCTCCACCACTTCCCTCTTCATTTTCACCATAATCCATCATCTTCATCACCATCACCCACCAACACCATAAAAAGAACAACCCCAACACCTTTCCCCTCTCCCCTTCCTTGGGTGGCTGGCGCGACCACCCCTGGCCGGCGGCACCGCCTCGGTGCCGTCCCTGGTGCCCCTAGTCGTAAGCTGAGCCAGGAGGGGGCCGCTGTCCCCCCTCTCTCCCCCCATCTGCCCCTCTCTCTCCTATCTCTCTCTCATTTCTTTCTAATCTATTTCTCTCTAGCCATCTTTCTCTCTCTCTAAAATCCTTTCTCTCTAGCTCTCCTCTCTCTCTCTCTCCTTTCTCTTTTCTCTCTCTAAATATCATATATATATTTAAAATATAAATATTGGTAATGTGTACGTGTATTGAGACTTGTATTTTGTTCTGTATTTGAGTTTATATTCGTATTTTATATTGGGCTGTGCCCTTTTATTTGTATGTGGTCAAGTGTGCAGGATTGTACATGTATATGCCTGTGACGAATGTTTGTACTAGGGTAGTTTATTTCCTGTACATATATCATGCCTATGATATGTTTTATTCTACTTTTATACCATGTGTGGCCGACCCTTCGTGGTCGTTTAGCCTTCGAGTTTTACACTCAGCTTCTGGGCTTCACTACACCACGGTAGCCTAGATATTCTCACGTTTATATGTATGCTCTTGTGGTACTAACATCTCGTGCAGGTACCCTTGTACCGAATCTAAGTTTCTGCCCATTCCCGGGCTAGCTACCCAATTGGTTTTAGGCCTTTGCACCCTTATGGGTTTCGTGATAGCTACCGAGAGTGCACTTAGACCCCGGGCGTACTTTAGCCTCCAGGCTCTCGCCCACTTCCTCGAAAGAGGAGTGTGCTTAGACCATCAGGTCTCTCATGCTCTGGCTGGTAAGCATACTTAGCACTCAGCGCTTTATCGCTAGATTCGTTTAGGTGAAACTCGGCCAGATTTTAGACTCATCTTTTATGTTGAATCATTCTAGTAACTCTGTCAAGCGCTCTAGTGACTAAACACTGTTTGATGTTCTTGACTCCAGCTTACTTAGATCCGCTTGGATGTTCGCTTGCTTGCTAATTACTTGCGTGACAGTTTATCTATTTTTCTATTAATGGTTATGAAGAGTCTGAAATCTTACTTATGTTATTTTTTCGGAGAATGCATGATTTTTTGGTATTCATACCGATCTCTTATATCGGTACTGTTTTCCTGTATCGCTTGACGTGCTTTCACTTGATGTGTTAACATTTACCATGCGTCTCTTTTCACCTGCCTGATATTATCCCCTGTCATGCTATCACCTGACATCCGGCATGACATACCTTACTCTTATAATTATCATGATACGGTAATGATGAGCTGACATCTTGATTATATCTTGATATATTCTTGTACAAACCATACTCCTAATATACCTGTACTCCCGGTACTCCTGACATTTTTCTGCTCGTTCTTGTAATCTGATAATTATCTAATAAACTATAAAATGGGACAACTTACATCAGGTTGGGAAAAACTTACGGATATCAATATATGTTCGTGTTTATAGTGGTATTAGGTATATTGTGTAACTAAATCTTCCGATTCGACCTGAGGCCCTCTAGGTGACCGAGGGGACCGTTGGCTCCCTCCTTCGTGATACCATCATGATAAAGGGCATACAATAAGACCTTCATATAGGCCTTGCAGCCGGTTCCATACACCAGCAATGGAACGTCATGGACCGTGATCCCAGGCATGTATGGGACCCACTGTAAATATTATTCGTTGATACCCCCGTTGGTTTTCAATAACAATCTTGCTTTACTCAGATGTAGATATATGTGTGCCGGGACGCTAGTCCACATACTTAGACATCTGGATAGGACGACTAATAATAATAAAAGATGTTAACTAGTAATTCGTTGTATGTTTTGCAATTAAGATCGTATTGATTTAGTTTATGGTGACGTGAGTTATATAGTATATAGATGAGAATTTTCTTATTTGGATTATTCTTTGGACGTACTTATCACATGAAGTCGTAAACCGGACTTGTACTGCTGGTTTTGTCGTGTTTGCTTTCATCGGGTTTTACTTTGGATTTCTGGTTTTCTGATTATTATTATTATTATTATATTATATATGTATTCATCTTGCCTTACCACTCGTGTTCTATTCGACCAGTCTCATGCTCTCATTATATTATACAATGCATGTTCCCTGCTTGATATCATTTACTATCTCTCTACCTGCTCCAGTATGCCTGTGCTCATGATATGATTTTCAATGCATGTTTATGATTCAGATTTATCGATACATGTGTGCTTTCCCTGCACGCCACTGGGCATTCACCACACCACTCTGTTGGCCCAAAGGCCATTATCCCAGTTATTTTGATGATAACAAAACATATTTAGTTATGTATTTAACATTTGTGTTTCAGAATATTTCAGGTTATTTAACAGGTTGTTTTTGACGGCTCCGCTAAAAGACTCACACATTTGGAGTTCGCCGCAAAAATGAAGATTCCCAAGCTATGCACAACTAGGATGCTTTGGGATCAAGATGATGATATGAAGATCAAGACAAGACCAAGACAACAAAGAAAAACAAGAGTTGTATTTTTACTTTTATTTTAGACATTTTGTCAAAGCTAGATATTAGAAGTAGAGCTATGGGATTATCACACACACACACCTTGTAGTTAGGTTCATGGCTTCAAAAAGATTTTCAATTTCCATTTTCTAACTTAGATCTAAAGAGAACATATTTTGGAAATAAGATTTTTAGAAAGACAATAGTTTTGGAAAAACAATTTTTATGGAAAAACAAGTTTCTATCAAAAGGATTTTTTATCAAACTATTTTAACATGATAGAAGTATGACACATGCTCATACTCTATGTTTTTACAAGTTTCAAAAATCCTACCCAAGACCCAAAACTAAAAACCCAAGATTTTCTGGTTCTGGAAGTTCTGTTTTTCAGAACTCACAGTAACCGGTCGACCGGCCCGGTCGACCGATGTGCACAATACTGTGCACGTCTATATCAGTCGACCGACCCGGTCGACCGATGTACACTTGCTTTCACAGGAGTTTTCGGTCGACCGACCCGGTCGACCGATGAACCCCAACGGTCACATTTTTGACCGTTGGCGGTCGACCGACCCGGTCGACCGGACTCTATCAAAAGTTCTGACAGATCCAACAGCTATTTTTTCTGGCTGTTTTCTCTTTTGGGATTTGGTATCAACGAATTTGTGAGGCTGTTTTTGACCCCTATAAATAGAGGGTCACCTCATATTGATTAGACAACTATTGCAAAATAATTTTAGAGCCATCAAGAATATTTTACAAGAGATTTCTAAAGATTTCCAAGCTCTTCCTTTTAGACAAGATTTTCTCTCAAAAGCCAAAATTCCAATCACCCATCTTGAAGCCTACATCTCTACTTCTCTCTAGCTTAGCACTACACAATCCCATATATCTACATCTACATATTTGGTTCTAGGATTGTGCTTAGTGAGCTTTTGTAAAGTGATCAAGTGTTGATCACTCTTTTCTTACTTGAGTGAAGTTGTAGAGGCATCGGCCTCAAGGCGAGCTAGTGTGCTCAAGGTTGTGTTGCGGCATCACGAGAGACGGACAAGTGTGTCCTTGTATTGTTGATCCAGTGGGATCCTCAATAGTGGAAATCCTTCAAGTGTGAAGGCGGGGACGTAGAGCGTGGCTCGAACCTCGGAAACAACTCCTTGTGTTTGCGTTTGATCAAATCTCTCTAAACTCTATCTCTTTATTACTTGCACTTTTATATTGTCTATTACTTGCAAGAATTTGTGTATTGTGCTAATTGTTAAGTTAATTTTTAAATTCCGCATTATTGCCATAATTCATATAGCCATCACCTATTCACCCCCCCTCTAGGTGATTTCAATTGGTATCAGAGCCTAACCCTACAACTTAGGTCTAACCACCTTAGGGAGATCCATATTTGGCTATATACATTTGTGTTGCATTTACATTTGCTTGAGCATTCATGGCATCCATGGACTTTTCTAGCATTAAATCCCCACCCAAGTTTGATGGTTTAAACTTCCCCATTTGGAAGGTGAAAATGAATCTCTTCCTTAAATCCCTAGGAGTTAGGGTAGCTAGGGCTATAACCAAAGATTTTATTGAACCCACTAGTGATGAGAGCACATGGTCTGAGGATACTTCCAAAGACTATGAGGCTAATGCTAGGGCACAATATGCATTGACCCAAGCATTAAATGAAGATGACCTTGCACGCATAATAAATTGTAAATCCGCATTTGAGGTTTGGAACATACTCATTGTGACTCATGAGGGAACGTCTCAAGTCAAGAGAGCCAAAGTTGACTTGCTACGTTCTCAATATGAGAATTTCTATATGTTTGATAATGAGAGCATTGATGACATGCTCACCCGTTTTACAAAAATAACTAATGCTCTTTCTTCCTTAGGCGACAAGATTGATAATGAGCAAAAGATAAGGAAGGTGATTAGAGCTCTTCCCAAAGCTTGGGAAGTCAAGGCGACCACACTCAAGGAACTCAACGACAAAGAGGAGATGGACTTCTCCAGCTTCATCGGAAATCTCAAGACGCATGAGATGGAGATGAAAGTTAGAGAAGAAAGGGAGGCACCAAAGAAGAAGACCATTGCCTTCAAAGCCGCTCCTACCATACACGAAGAGGATGACTCATCGGAAGATTGCGATGAGGATTTCGCCATGCTCATCCGGAAGGTAGGCAAGATGTTCTACAAGAAGGGACGGCAAAGTAACTTCCGAAGAGGGAAGCCTCAAGGAAGGTACGAGAAGAAAAGAGAAGAACCCGGTCCTTGCTTTCATTGCAAGAAGATCGGTCACCTAATTGCCGATTGCCCCGCTCTACAAGCAACCACATCCAAGAATGGGCAAAGAAAGAAGAAAGGCTTGGCCGCAACATGGGATGATTCGGAGTCGGAATTCGAAGAGGAGCACGACGCCGCCAACATGTGCTTCATGGCACAAGGAGACGACGCTTCTAAGGTAACATTTGATAACACTCTTGATGATGATGACCTCACTATGGATGAACTAGCACATTTCTTTGAGGAATTACAACATAGATATGAGATTTCGCAATCTCATAATAAAAAGTTAAAAAGGGGGAGAGTTATTTTGAGAGAGATATTTTGTAGTATTTGTGTTTGGTTTGTGCTTGTATTTGGATATTTTGTGATGGACATGTAGTATTTGTTGTTGAGGACATGTAGTATTTTTTTTTACTTTGGACATGTATTTTTATGTGTTGTGGACATGTGTTGTGGACATGGTTATCTTTTGTTTTTTATGTATCTCTTATTTATGTCATGTATGAAATCATTTTCTTCATCTATTCTATGACATGAGTATTTGGTATTATTTGTTGGCATGAAAATATGGTGTTTATCATTTACATATGTTTTCCTATATATGCATGTGTTGAGGGGGAGCTTCATTTGAAGTCTCTACCCAAAATATTTTGTGATAACTACATATGTTTTGCCATCATCAAAAAGGGGGAGATTGTTGGCCCAAAGGCCATTATCCCAGTTATTTTGATGATAACAAAACATATTTAGTTATGTATTTAACATTTGTGTTTCAGAATATTTCAGGTTATTTAACAGGTTGTTTTTGACGGCTCCGCTAAAAGACTCACACATTTGGAGTTCGCCGCAAAAATGAAGATTCCCAAGCTATGCACAACTAGGATGCTTTGGGATCAAGATGATGATATGAAGATCAAGACAAGACCAAGACAACAAAGAAAAACAAGAGTTGTATTTTTACTTTTATTTTAGACATTTTGTCAAAGCTAGATATTAGAAGTAGAGCTATGGGATTATCACACACACACACCTTGTAGTTAGGTTCATGGCTTCAAAAAGATTTTCAATTTCCATTTTCTAACTTAGATCTAAAGAGAACATATTTTGAAAATAAGATTTTTAGAAAGACAATAGTTTTGGAAAAACAATTTTTATGGAAAAACAAGTTTCTATCAAAAGGATTTTTTATCAAACTATTTTAACATGATAGAAGTATGACACATGCTCATACTCTATGTTTTTACAAGTTCCAAAAATCCTACCCAAGACCCAAAACCAAAAACCCAAGATTTTCTGGTTCTGGAAGTTCTGTTTTTCAGAACTCACAGTAACCGGTCGACCGGCCCGGTCGACCGATGTGCACAATACTGTGCACGTCTATATCAGTCGACCGACCCGGTCGACCGATGTACACTTGCTTTCACAGGAGTTTTCGGTCGACCGACCCGGTCGACCGATGAACCCCAACGGTCACATTTTTGACCGTTGGCGGTCGACCGACCCGGTCGACCGGACTCTGTCAAAAGTTCTGACAGATCCAACAGCTATTTTTTCTGGCTGTTTTCTCTTTTGGGATTTGGTATCAACGAATTTGTGAGGCTGTTTTTGACCCCTATAAATAGAGGGTCACCTCATATTGATTAGACAACTATTGCAAAATAATTTTAGAGCCATCAAGAATATTTTACAAGAGATTTCTAAAGATTTCCAAGCTCTTCCTTTTAGACAAGATTTTCTCTCAAAAGCCAAAATTCCAATCACCCATCTTGAAGCCTACATCTCTACTTCTCTCTAGCTTAGCACTACACAATCCCATATATCTACATCTACATATTTGGTTCTAGGATTGTGCTTAGTGAGCTTTTATAAAGTGATCAAGTGTTGATCACTCTTTTCTTACTTGAGTGAAGTTGTAGAGGCATCGGCCTCAAGGCGAGCTAGTGTGCTCAAGGTTATGTTGCGGCATCACGAGAGACGGACAAGTGTGTCCTTGTATTGTTGATCCAGTGGGATCCTCAATAGTGGAAATCCTTCAAGTGTGAAGGCGGGGACGTAGAGCGTGGCTCGAACCTCGGAAACAACTCCTTGTGTTTGCGTTTGATCAAATCTCTCTAAACTCTATCTCTTTATTACTTGCACTTTTATATTGTCTATTACTTGCAAGAATTTGTGTATTGTGCTAATTGTTAAGTTAATTTTTAAATTCCGCATTATTGCCATAATTCATATAGCCATCACCTATTCACCCCCCCTCTAGGTGATTTCACACTCGTCGGAGAGTTTCTGACTTCCCTGGATCCAGATCTTGGAGTTTGCAGCTTGTGGATTCTCTTAGTTGTTGATCAGAGATGTGCAGCAGTAGCTGGATCATCGGCGGACCGTCTGAGCCCTCTCCTTTCAAGCCCCTTGCTCGACTCTTGAGTTTTCTCTTTGTGACTCGTGAGCGCCTTTTGTACAGTTCATGATTGTACATTACTTTGTATTCTCACATTTGCACCTATTGGTGATGTAATATTCTTGTAATATTGTGTTATATCATGTGATAACTTTGTAATTGTACTCATATGTTAGAATGTATAATGCATCATATGCTTCCGTACTCTGATTTTTGCTTGTGCCGATGCTTAGCGATATATGTGAGGGTATTTTTGACCTACATATATACATCGCAGTAACCTCTCCGTACCCACGAGATCGAGGCATTACAATACTCTTACATAAGATTTGTAAACAATACAATAAACATTAAGGAGCAATCTTTGCACTTAAGTGTAGAATCAATTAGAAACTTTTACCTATTTGCACTTGGATACTCTATTAATATAATATTCATGTCCAGTGGAGTGAAATTTGTTGAGTCCATATGTGGCGCTTGAATAGAGGAGAAATGCATTATGTTCAGATAAGATAGCATGAACACATCTTATCCTAAGTTTATATATGAAGTTAACATATTGTTAAACATCTCCTCTCCTTCACCAAATTATTAGGATTGTTCAAATATTAATGTCATCTAAACACTTAGTAGAAAGAGAAATGTAAGCACTGGAATAAATTTCACGGTTACTTATGTATTATGTGCAGAAAATATTTGACTCTCGTCTACGTGTTGAATGTGTTGTGCTGGTGACATGAAGCCCTTTGATATTTTTACTGCTTGATAATATTCGTGTCCTACTAGCCACTTGTATATCAGGTGAATTAAATGACTGTTTGGATTAATTTTGGTGATTTGATGGACTTTTTCTACTAATTCACGCATTATGATTAATTTTCTAACAATCATGAGTTTTACTATCCATCAAGACAAGTTGGCTTATAATCTTTCTCTATTGTTAGTTTACAATTAAACCAACAAAAAAGAGAGACATTGACATTAGACATTGTACCTAATTTAATGGAGGAAAAATTATCAACTTGCTCTAACTACTAGAATTTAACCGACAGTAGTAAAATCACAGAAAATAACATAAGCATTATAATGCCACTTACCTCAAAATAAATACTATCACCTAAGAAGAGACGCGCCTGAAGAAGTGACTCAAACAATCCTTCCTTTCATCTAAATCTACATGGATAGAATTACAATTATTTATTAATTATACAAAATGAAAAAAATAAATATTTCCTTAAATTCACAAAACAAGTATTTGCGAGTCACAAAAGTGATTATTCCCTCAAATAATCACAAAATTAAGAATAATTCTAAGTGTAATTTTGAGAGAGAGAGAAAGAGCACGGATTCAAAAAGAGAGGGTATGACAGAGAAAGTGGTGTGGCAGAGAAAGGGCGTGAGAGAGAGAGAGAATAAGATAGCAGATTTAGGGGGAGAGAGGGTGGCAGAGAGAGTGATGTTGCACCCTCCGGAGGAATTCCAATGACACGCTAATTACCAAGATCAGCTTTCCAAATCAATCACAAACCAATTAGCACAAACACAAATATAAGCAAGAATGAATGATTTAATAAGGTTCGACAACTTGCCTACGTCCTCGGGGCAGAGAGGAGAAGATCTTATTCAACTGCAGAGTTACAAGGGTTACAAAAATCATCCAAAGATCCAACTAGAAAAACTACGCACTAGACCGTAGAAATTTCACAAATAACTAACCCTAGAACTCCCAGTATAATTGTCTAACAATTGATTCAACAACTGATATAATTTGGGGTACGGAAACCATCCTTATATAGCTAGAGGAGAGAGCCAGTTGAAGGAAACCAAATCAGATATGAAATCCTCATCAAAGTAGAAGTCTGAAACCCATAAGGAGTTGCCAAATTCGCAGGTCGGTCAACCGTGTGGTCGACCGGCTCCATGCAGAAGTCGATTGGGGGGTCAAACGCTAGTTCAATCCATCTACGCCAAAAATAATGCAACTCTTTGTTAAATCTTAGAATGCCAGTCGGTTAGCCATGTGGCCGATCGTGCTCCATATGCAGTCAATCACCCACCATGTTTCTTCTTTGCGTACATCTGTGAGCGTCTTCGTCACAAGATGCAGTCCACTGCCTAGTCGACCACCCAGTCTTGTGCTGCTGCTTCTTCTCTTTTGGCCTGCAAACGAGTTATAAAACTCCAATGTTCAATGCTTTATCTTCTCCCCCACAATTCTCAATCTCAATGAAGATTTCTCAAATTTGAGCCGAACTCAACAAGTCAATCAATTTCGACTTATCCAATCATTGCGCCATTATGGCTGCCTATATACCCCTGCCCAAGAGATCAAGCCACATGTAATTCATCCAAATGACTTTCGAAAAGCTCAACCATTAACTAATACCATATCTATAGTAACGAACCCAACTAGCTGAGTCATGTGCATTTCACCATCTCAATCGTCATGGAAAACATCGGTCTTCAACTTGAGCTGATTTAGCTCACCAACTTGAGATCTTTTTGATCGAGATTTCCTGCACACAAAATAAATAATATTAGATTTAGAACAAGTTGTGCAAGGTTCTCAATTCTAATCCGCGGTAGCAGTGGCTATGCGGGTCGTGATCCTCTGGGAGGGACTAGCGATGGAAGTGTTTGTAAGTTATCTCTAAAATTTTTTTTATTATTTTAATGTTAAGTTAGGAAGAAATAAGATAGAGAAGAAGAAATGATATTTACAATGGAAGAAAAAAAATTGAGAATGTGGTAGTGTGAGATCTAAACTAAAGAAAAAAAAGAAAGCAAACTACACATACATACCTCTTCAGTCTGCTTACCTTTGAACCGTTGCGACGATTTACCTTTTCTTGGAAGGCGTACAAGTATGGCGTATAGGATCGTCCGCCTTCTTGATCTACACTATGAAAATAAAAGACAAACTATGAAGACTTGTTCATCGCCATAGGCCATCAAGGGCTCTTCTTCGGCTAGGCAGTCTCGAAGCAATTGGTTCTCATGGTGAGCAAGACATTAGAGAAACAACAATAGAAGAAAACAAAAACTGAGATACACAAGAATCAACAAGAATAAAAGAACATAACATAATAAAAAAGAACGAACCTCGATTCGATTTATTTAACAATGGCGGAAAAGCAAAACTTACACCGATTGTCACCCTCAGTACAAGTAGATCTCCTTCCTCCATGAGAACATCATCTCCTCTCAGTTTACAAAAAGGAAAAATAGAAATTACAAAAGAGAAAAGAAAATCTAAACTAGAAGAAGAAAGCCTAAAACCCTAGATTTGGCCCTCTGGCTCTGCCTCTGGACGCACTTTCTCTGTTTCTCTGCAGGGGTATTTATAGGAGATATAGGAAGTAGAGTCCCAGTACAACTCCTCAACGAAAACGCATCACCAACCGCCTCTGGATTGCCGCGGAAATGGGAAATTTGCCGCGGAAACGCGGCACTTTTGTAGCCAAATACCACGCGCTTTCTCGCGTGGCATCCTCTGGTCTGTCCATCTGGGTTTATCCTTCTGGAAATTGTATCCTGACTCTTTATCGTGGGATTTAGATATAACTTGGGAAGCAAGTTACCTAGATCCCAAATCTTTTATCCACGAATTTTCTTCTCTTCTTTGGCTTTTATCCTCATCCTGCAAGTGTTTAGGGTTGAATAGAAGTCTATCCTTCCCTCTTCTTTGTATTTGCAACTTTGGCCCTTGTGTATTTGCAATTTTGACAATTAATATTTGCACTTTTGCACTTGGGCTTGAATATGGGCTTTTGGGCTTCTTTTAGGCTTTATTTATTATTAAAATAAGAACTCAAGGCCTGCACACAATAAATCACAAAATATTAATAAATGTGCAGAATTATATGAATAAATATGAAAATGTGATGGTAAATATGATGATAAAAATGCACTTTTCACTACCAATCACACCCCCACACTTATCTTTTTGCTTGTCCTCGAGTAAAAATCAAAGAGAAAAAGAAAAATTAATCTAACCTAACTCACTTTCGTAGGAATCACGGTTGCACTTAGCATGTGCAACAAGCCGTTAAACCCCTAGGTTACCCTAAAGGACGAGTGTTGTCTCGTGAGGGTTTTCAGCTAATTACACCCACAAAATCCATAAAAAGGAAAAATATTTGAAATACTTTTGAAAAGACTAAGTAGTCTATAAGTTTTAGGATTATCATTTTTATTCATTCTTAAACTTAGTCTTAATAAAGTCAATTGTTATTCATTTTAGGTAAGGATCAAAATTGAATGTTTGTATAGTCTTTTTGTTACCAAAAATCATATGCATCCTTATGAATTTATACTAGGAATTCCTTAACTTGAACTCTCATGCCTCTTTATTATTTTTATAACTCATCTAATTTTCTTTCGTGTAAGTATCAAGGCTTCTTGAGGCCCTCATACCTAACTAATTGACTATTAGATGTGTTAATATAATATTTTTTTCTTTTTTTCTTTTTTTTTAAATGTATAACTCATCTAATTTTCTTTCGTGTAAGCATGAAGGCTTCTTGAGGCTCTCATACCTAACTAATTGACTATTAGATGTGTTAGTACATATATAAGTAATTTTTCCTTAATTCCTTAGGCTTTCTAATCCACCCATGTAACGAACTTAAAGTCGATGACTCCCAAACCGGTTGGCTTTAGGGCACCAGGTGAGAAAACACCCCGCTGACTCAAATTCGAGTGAACTAGGCCCCAAAACTAAGGACTTTATTTTATTTACTCACCTTTAGGCATGAATACTTATGCTTCTTGAGGCACATGTATCAGCTTAATTAGTGATTTTCTTTTTTTTTTTTTTTATATATATGAGGCATAAAGGTCTTCGTCTTAGAATCCTAGATATGCATTAGGTATGCAAATTTCATTAAGGTAAAAATCAAGACTAATTAATTATTCAATTTCTCCTCCTATACCTAACATTTAAACAATTTATTTATTTTGACCAAGTTTTTAGAAATCCTAATCATGATTTTCCTAATCCTTAAAACTAACTTAGATTTCTTTCAAAAGATAAGTCAAAATATTGTCCTTTTTATAAGTTTTTTTTTATTAGCAGATTTTTGTTAATTTCTACCTATGTTAGTATGTTAGTAAAGCCCACCCCCACACTTATCTCATGCATTGTCCTCAATGTATGAATGAATGCATATATGCATGAAAAAGAACAAGAGAAGGCGGAAGTTACCTTAAGGTGGTGGTTCCGGTGGTGGTTTAATTGGTCCACGGAATGCGGCCCAATCTATTTTTCGTGGAATTCGTAGGAACCCACCAGAAATCTTTCTTGTATAACCCACTAAAATGATGTCTATATGAACATTTTTTAAAAATTCCACCCCATCAAATTTCCAAATTTCATAATAATTTTCAGAGTCAATTGTGTCAACCGCCTTGTCCCAGAATGGAGAGTGAAAAGATGGAATGATTGACTTGGACGTCATAAGTGCGGGAACGAATACCGACTCAGGAAAGAAACTTAAATCAAGTAAGGGTTCAGGAGTCGGGTTAGGTTCAGGAAGTGGGTCCAAATCAATAAGTTGAAGCTCAAGTCCATAATCATCTTCCCACAATGGAATGTGACTCAATGGTAGTGATTCAAGTTCAGGAATAATATGAGTGGGAATCAAAACTGACTCGAAAATATTACCTAAGTCGGGTAACAAAACAGGAGTCAATAATGATTCGGAAATTTGAACTTGATCATAGATTTGAGAATCTAGGTCACATATCTCATTGGGTTCAACCTCATAAAAATGAGAACTTGCCAATTTATTCATGGGACTTTCAAATTTGTAAAATTGGTCAAGTTCAATATGATCATCAAAAATGGGTGACTCAATTTCATGATGAATTGGCACAGGATCCAATGTTGACTCGGAAGAAGTGAAATCAGGTGGAGACACCGGAGTCATTATTGAATCAGGAAGCAAAATTGAATCATCAAGTTGGGGTTCATGATCATATTCATGCTCAAGATCTATTTCAGGAAAGGAAAAACTTGCCAAGTTATCAAAATTTGAAGTTTCGGCAAGTTCACATGATGGCACTGAATTAGAATCTTGTTGTCCAAAACAACTTGGTTCGTCGGCTCTAAGAGAGTGGTCAGCGATATTAGAATTGGCCGGACAGTGAGAACACAAAGATTGAACCATCATATCTAGTTCATGCTCACGAGCTAATCTAGCCTGAGTCATGGCTTCAAGCCTCTTTTGTGATTGGACTTGGAAAAAGGAAGTGTAATCGTGATGAAGTTGTGAGTCGGTGGACTCACACATCATCATGTCTAAGATTGATGGTGGTTGTTGCTTGGACTCGTGCATACTCATCATTTCCCGGATAGATGGTTTTCTATTCTGAATGGGTGAATCTGAGTATGAATCTTGGGAATATTGTGGACAAGGTGGAGACAGAGGACAAGTCGGTTGAAAATTGGACTCGGGGGAAGCGAAACCCCATGAACTCTGTGAAGAGTTGAAAGTATGAAAATTATGGTCATAAGATGGGGGGTATGGGTTATAATCATTCGGATAAGACCATTCCGGCACACTAGGTTGGTCAAAGTTATGATATGCCGGGTTGGTAATATCCGAAAAAGGTGTGTAATATGGATTAAAATTGGAAAAATTGTTATATGCCATATCACACCAACACAACAAACAAATAAACAAACAAAAAAGAAAAAATTCTAACCTAAGTTAGGGTAGACCTATGACCTAGACGACTCCTAACTGGTTAGACTGTCCACGGGAGGTAGGGTGCAGACTTTGACCACAAGTTAATCAGCCAGGTCAGGGCAAGAGTGGTGGGAGGTTTTCCGTCAAAGACGTTCCTTAATTAAATAACCACCAATCTTCAGGCTTTCGGCCCTCAATCCCCTTTCTAGATACTGATTTGGCAAGAGTCAACTTCCAGAACCGTTCCCCCTTAGGATAATCTCCTAATTGAGTCCGAGATGTCCCTAGGGCCAACGTCTACTAATTTTAAGTTAGGCTTGAGTTAGTGAGTGCTTGGGATATGATTTTTGGGTTAAGGAAGGGTGATGAAATCCCCACCTTATCTTGTTAATGGGTTATGCCCTTAGAATAAATTTGTGCAAGTGTACAAAATATGTAAATAAGATTCACTCAAAGCATGAAAATCAACCAAGAGATGAGTCCTATTCTACATGAAATGCGAACGTACCTTGCTCCAGCACTCTTCAACAGTAAAATAAAGGAATTGAAAAGACACGTGCCTAGGATGCTAACGTCTAATCAATTTTTATCTTTTACAACAAATATTTTACTGTTGAATTAATTAGCAGTATACAGGTTTATCACAGAACAAATTTTAACAGAGCAGAAAACAAATCTTGCACTTTTTAGCAACCTGCAGAAAGATACGTCAGTAGTTCACTACTATTGCCGCGGATCCGCGGCTATTGCCGCGTTTGCGCGGCAGATGAGTAGGCTCTGCTGCTCTGCCTTCTAGGGCAGAGGCACAGAGTTGCTATATGTCCACTTCTGCTGTTATTTTTCTGTTCTCCAAACCTGCAAACAGAAAAGAATAAACGAATTAGTTAATAAATTTTTTTTATTATTAGAGAATAACTTACCGTCCCTCCCCAGCAACGGCGCCAAAATTTTTTGATCGAGATTTCCTGCACACAAAATAAATAATATTAGATTTAGAACAAGTTGTGTAAGGTTCTCAATTCTAATCCGCGGTAGCAGTGGCTATGCGGGTCGTGATCCTCTGGGAGGGACTAGCGATGGAAGCGTTTGTAAGTTATCTCTAAATTTTTTTTTATTATTTTAATGTTAAGTTAGGAAGAAAGAAGATAGAGAAGAAGAAATGATATTTACAATGGAAGAAAAGAAATTGAGAATGTGATAGTGTGAGATCTAAACTAAAGAAATAAAAGAAAGCAAACTACACATACATACCTCTTCAGTCTGCTTACCTTTGAACCGTTGCGACGATTTACCTTTTCTTGGAAGGCGTACAAGTATGGCGTATAGGATCGTCCGCCTTCTTGATCTACACTATGAAAATAAAAGACAAACTATGAAGACTTGTTCATCGCCATAGGCCATCAAGGGCTCTTCTTCGGCTAGGCAGTCTCGAAGCAATTGGTTCTCATGGTGAGCAAGACATTAGAGAAACAACAATAGAAGAAAACAAAAACTGAGATACACAAGAATCAACAAGAATAAAAGAACATAACATAATAAAAAAGAACGAACCTCGATTCGATTTATTTAACAATGACGGAAAAGCAAAACTTACACCGATTGTCACCCTCAGTACAAGTAGATCTCCTTCCTCCATGAGAACATCATCTCCTCTCAGTTTACAAAATGGAAAAATAGAAATTACAAAAGAGAAAAGAAAATCTAAACTAGAAGAAGAAAGCCTAAAACCCTAGATTTGGCCCTCTGGCTCTGCCTCTGGACGCACTTTCTCTGTTTCTCTGCAGGGGTATTTATAGGAGATATAGGAAGTAGAGTCCCAGTACAACTCCTCAACGAAAACGCATCGCCAACCGCCTCTGGATTGCCGCGGAAACGGGAAATTTGCCGCGGAAACGCGGCACTTTTGTAGCCAAATACCACGCGCTTTCTCGCGTGGCATCCTCTGGTCCGTCCATCTGGGTTTATCCTTCTGGAAATTGTATCCTGACTCTTTATCGTGGGATTTAGATATAACTTGGGAAGCAAGTTACCTAGATCCCAAATCTTTTATCCACGAATTTTCTTCTCTTCTTTGGCTTTTATCCTCATCCTGCAAGTGTTTAGGGTTGAATAGAAGTCTATCCTTCCCTCTTCTTTGTATTTGCAACTTTGGCCCTTGTGTATTTGCAATTTTGACAATTAATATTTGCACTTTTGCACTTGGGCTTGAATATGGGCTTTTGGGCTTCTTTTAGGCTTTATTTATTATTAAAATAAGAACTCAAGGCCTGCACACAATAAATCACAAAATATTAATAAATGTGCAGAATTATATGAATAAATATGAAAATGTGATGGTAAATATGATGATAAAAATGCACTTTTCACTACCAATCAAGATCCACGCTTCATCATCCACTCTTGTAGATTCATCTTGGTTCCTATAGCTGCAAATAATTTAACATCTTCTTAATGTCTTCAACCTATTCAGCATCCAAAATGACTACATGATTTCAATCGGAATCACATCTGGTGAGATCTCAACTAACGCTGAGCCAACTAGAGATGATGGAGTAACATCAACCTCCACCCGCTACAATATATCTTTGGTCTTCATCCTTTCCACCTGTTGAGAGACGGTAGACTTCAACAATGAAGCTAACCTCATCAAATATCATATACTTGGTCAACATGACCTTTTATTTTCAGAGTCCCATAGCTTGTAACCTTTCAAATTTCTTTTGACTCTCAAAAACACAAACTTCTTTGCTCGCGAATTCAACTTATCATCTTTGACACAAAAGTAGATCAGACATTCAAATACTCACAATAAATCATAATCCTGAGCAGCATCACCTGACCAAATATCCAATAGAGTTTTACCTCCCATCATAGTCGATGATAATCTATTCAAACCATTATCTAATAGAGTATACCCAACAATGCCTAAATGAATCATCAACAAAAGAGATAAAGTATCGATGGCCTCCAAGTGATGCAGTCTTGGTAGGACCCCAAATATCAACGCGAACACAATCAAGAAGACATTCCGAGTTGTGAATAAAGGTGCCAAATTTCACCTTCATCTTCTTGTCCAGAATACAGCGTTCATCAAATTCTAACTTGCAAGTTAATGCACCTTCTAATAATTCTTACTTAGCCAATGCTTGTAAAGAATCCAAACCAACATTTCGGGCCTCATCTACCATAACCTGTTAGAATTGCCTTCCAAATGCTCTGAAGCTGTTAAATTTTCAGTAACTGCACTCCCTTTAAGTAGTACAAGTTATTGTTGTTGGCCCAAGAGGTTACACTCTCCAATTGTTTTGTGTTTTGATGATGACAAACCAAATAAGAGCTATTTGGTACTAATGAATTTGCTTAAGATAAGTTTCAGGATAAGTACCATGTTTGGAGGCCATTGCTTGCTATTGCAACAACTTCTAGGTTCATAAAGCTATGAAGGCATATTGCACATCAAGGAAGGATCATAGAAGAAGAAGGCTCTAGCAAGGATAGCATGTCTCAAAGACTTGAAGATTGCTCAAGAAGTCTTTAATTATTTTGTTTTTAGTTTTATAGTTTGTTAAAGAATAGTGGATAGGTTTGAAGCTCTATCACACACGTTTTTGCGCACATACTTAATCCAAAATAATTTCTTATAATTTATACAAAAATATTTTGGATACAAGATTTTGCCTACAGATATATATTTATATTTTATGGTAATCCCTGTTCAAAAGTATTTTTGTCAAAAATCAAAATCCCTTTTAATTTTCTGTCCAAAACCTGGTTTTTGACCTAAGCCAGTCGACCGGACAGTCGATCGGACCTATGTCAGGTTTGGCCGGTCGACCGGCCCAGTCGACTGTAGTTCTGGGTGTACATGTATCAGTGTGCACGTTTTTGCGGTCGACCGCACGGTCGACCGACTGTAACTCAGTCTGCTCTCGGATAGATTGGGTCGACCGGGCGGTCGACCGCTGGCCTGCAACGGTCATAATTTTGGACGTACGGTCGACCGGCCAGTCGACCGAACTATCCGTTGAACAGTAACGGGCAGTTTTTAATGAGCTGTTTTATTTTGTCTTCTTGTGTTTAAAATTTGATTTAGGGATATATTTCAAATCTTATATGACTTAATTAACCTTAAGTTTGTATTATCCCTAAACCCTAGCCCTCTCCTATAAATAGGGGTGTTTGGGGAGAGATTGGTTACAACAATTTTTGCAAGAAAAATTCAAAAGTTTAAGGCATTCAAAAGAGCTTTGTTTCTTGGTTTTTGTGCTGAAATTCTCTCTCATTTTCTGAAGTGTTTTTGAAATACTCTCTGATTTAGTTTTCTTTCTTCACTTACAACAAGAGCTTCATTCCTACTCATTGTTCTCTAAGGACTTTTTGTAAGGGAAGAGACTTTTGAAAGAGAGAGTTTGTGGTCTTTGACTACTCAGAATTTGCTTGTACTTGAGATTGTGGAGTTGGGTACTCCGGTGTAATTTTGATTTCTTTGTGATAGTGGAAGTAGCTAGAATCCTTCTGGGGAAGGCGGGGAGTAGAGCTGGGTGCTCGAACCTCGATAACATATCCTTGTGTTTGCGTTTGATTTACATTCTTGCACTTATTACTTGCTTATCATCATCATTGCTATATTTACTTGCTTTCATTTATCTTGTGAATCTTGTTGGGTGATTGTTGCATCTTAATTTTTAAATTTGTCCATTGATTAGCATTATCACCTATTCACCCCCCCTCTAGGTGATTTTCAATTGGTATCAGAGCTTGGACTCTAGGTTTGGCTTAACATCCATAGAGAGATCCTTAAATTTGCTAATCAACATTTTCATTCATACATTCATACACTAGTAAACATGGCCGATAACATTAAAACCCCTCCTAAATTTGATGGACTTAATTTCCCTATTTGGAAGGTTAGGATGACTATATTTTTGCAATCTTTGGGTAGCTTAGTGGCCAAGTCCTTGACCAAACCCTATGTAGCACCCGATAGTGATGAGAGCACTTGGACCGACTTCAACTTTAGAGAATATGAGGCTAACTCCAAGGCCCAAAATTCCCTCTTAACCGCCTTGAATGAGGATGACCTTACACGGGTAATTCATTGCCAATCCGCCTATGAGATTTGGCAACACTTGTTAGTCACGCACGAAGGGACTTCACAAGTCAAGAGAGCTAAGATAGATCTCTTGAGGTCTCAATATGAATCTTTTAAAATGCTTGATGAAGAATCTATTGATTGTATGATTACCCGATTTACTAAAATCACTAATGGTCTTTCTTCCTTAGGTGATGACATCTCCAACGATCAAAAGGTGCGGAAAGTGATTCGGGCTCTTCCGTCTTCATGGGAGATAAAGGCTACCACCTTAAAAGAATTGAATGATAAGGACGAGATGGACCTCATTAGTCTCATTGGGAACCTAAAGACCCATGAGATGGAGAAGAAGGCAAGAGAAGAGGCCACTACTTCAAAGAAGAAATCCATAGCCTTCAAGACTTCATCCACCAATGATGACGATGAAGAAGACGAAGAAGAAGATGAGGAGCTAACTCTACTTGTGCGGAACGTCAAGAGGTTGTACCGGAAGAACAAGCTCAACTTTCGGGGAAAATTTGAAGGCAAAGAGGAGAGAAGGATCATTTGCTACAATTGCCGCAAACCCGGACACATCATGGCGGATTGCCCGGAGTTCAAGAAGAAGATGACTTCCTCCTTCAAGCCAAAGAAACAGGAGGAAAAGAAAGCATACAAGGCAACGTGGGATTCGGAAAGCGAGTCCGAAGAAGAGGTGGATACGGCAAACATGTGTTTCATGGCAAACACTCCAAAGGTAACCTCTCAATCTCTTGATGATGAAGATGATGAATTAAGTAAGGAAGTTCTTGTACATGCTTTTGTTGAACTTTCTGAAACTTATGATAACAAGAAACTTGAATGCTTAAAATTGCAAAAGGAAGTTGCTTTTCTCAAAAATCAACTTGCTATGGTTTCTAAAGAAAAGGATGATATTTCTTCTAATCTTATTTCTATTCAAAATGAGTTTAATGCCTACAAGGTTTCTTGTAAGGGAAAATCTCCTATTGTTGATGAAAAAGAAATTTCCTCTTTAAAAACTAAAATGGTTGATTTTGAAAAAGTTTTGAAAGATTGTGCTTTTAACACAGAGAAACTTGAGGACATGTTTTCTAAAAAGCACACTTCTCATGCTAAAGATTCACATGCTAAGATTCCTCATGCTCACACTACACATAACACTTCTCATGCTAAATCTTCCCATGTTCACAATTCTCATGCTCACAAATCACACACTCATTATGCTTTTAAATATGGTATAGTGTATAGATGCACTTATTGTGGTAAGAATGGACATTTGGTTAAATTTTGTTATGATCAAGTAAATAGGACCAATAATCTTGTTTGGGTTAATGAAACTAACTCTTTAGGACCCAAGAAAATGTGGGTACCAAAATCAAGACCTAAATTATTTGATGTAGGTACACACCAAGGCTCCAAGACGTAGGGAGCGGTGGTACCTTGATAGTGGTTGTTCAAGACACATGACGTGGGATATCAACAACTTCACAACCCTATCAAGGTACATGGAAGGTGGCACCGTCGCCTTCGGGGATGACTCCAAAGGAACTATCATCGGTATAGGTAACATTCAAATTGGTGCATCTCCTATTATAGAAAATGTTGTTTTAGTAGATGGTTTAAAACATAATTTGCTTAGCATTAGTCAACTTTGTGACCGTGGACTTAAAGTTGTTTTTGATGATTCTTCTTGCAAGATTTTTGATGTTAGATCCGATGTTTGTATTCTTACCGGTTTTCGTGACAATAATGTTTATATCATTGACATGCTTAATTTAGATTGTTCTACTAAATGCTTGAATGCTTTTGATGAAAATTCTTGGCTTTGGCATAGAAGATTAGGACATGCATCTTTTGACCATCTTTCTAGGATTAATTCTAAAGAATTGGTGAAGGGTATACCTTGCTTGAAGTTTGAGAAAGACCGCATTTGTGGTGCGTGCCAACTTGGGAAACAAACCAAGTTTTCTTTCAAACCAATCAAGGATATCATGTCAACTAGGCCTTTAGAATTAATTCATATGGATCTTTTTGGACCTACTAAAACTAAGAGTTTAAATGGTAGTAGATATGCATATGTTTTGGTTGATGATTTTTCCCGTTTCACTTGGGTTTTCTTTTTGGAACACAAAGATCAAACTTTTTCTCACTTTAAGAATTTTCGAAAAAGAGTTGAAAAAGAAAAAGGTTTTCCGATTTTGAAAATAAGAAGTGATAGAGGTGGTGAGTTTGTTAACCAACTCTTCATGACTTATTGTGATGAAAAGGAAATTAAGCATGAAATGTCTTGTCCTAGAACTCCACAACAAAATGGAGTTGTAGAAAGGAAAAATAGAACACTTCAAGAGATGGCTAGGACAATGATAAGTGAGTATGACCTCCCTCAATATCTATGGGCCGAGGCCGTAAACACCGCATGCTATATATCAAATCGTATTTATTTATGTAAAAATTCTTCCAAAACATCTTTTGAAATGTATCATTCTAGAAAACCTAATGTTGCATATTTCAAAGTTTTTGGATGCAAGTGTTTTGTTTTGAACACTAAAGATAACTTGAGTAAATTTGATGCTAAGACTTATGAAGCAATCTTTGTTGGATATTCTACAACTAGTAAAGCTTATAGAGTATTCAATAGATCTTCACTTACCATTGAAGAATCCATGCATGTTAAATTTGAAGAATCTAATGTGGTTGTTGAGAATGTTGTAGAGATTGAACCATTAGGTGAAGACATGGAGAGACTATCCTTGAAGGACTTACCCGCTCAAGAAGAAAAGCAAGAATCTATTAGTGATATTCAAGAGGATAAAGAAGAAAGCTCACAACCGCTTCCTAAAGCTTGGAGATACGCTACAAATCATCCTAAGGAGCTCATCTTGGGTGATGCATCTAAAGGAGTCACAACGCGCTCCAAACTCCATGACCTATGTGGTAACTTTGCTTTCATTTCTCATTTTGAACCCAAAGGCATTCTCGAAGCCGAGACGGACCCATATTGGTTGCTTGTCATGCAAGAGGAACTCAATCAATTTGAGCGCAACCAAGTTTGGCACCTTGTTCCTAAGCCCCACGATAGACCAATAATTGGTACTAAGTGGATCTTTAGAAACAAGATGGATGAGTCCGGAAATGTCATTAGGAATAAAGCTAGGTTAGTGGCCCAAGGTTACACTCAAGTTGAGGGAATTGACTTTGAGGAGACCTTTGCACTCGTAGCACGGCTTGAAGCCATACGGATGACACTAGCTTTTGCATCTTTCAAAAATTTTAAACTTTTTCAAATGGATGTGAAAAGTGCATTTTTGAATGGTTTTATTAATGAAGAAGTTTATGTTTCTCAACCTCCCGGTTTTGTTGATCATGTTCATCTCGATTTTATTTTTAAACTTGATAAAGCTTTGTATGGATTGAAACAAGCTCCAAGAGCTTGGTATGAAAGGCTTTCTAGTTTTCTTATTTCAAATGATTTTATTAAAGGCAAAGTAGACACAACTCTCTTTACTAAGCATGTTGATAATGATATATTAATTGTGCAAATTTATGTAGATGATATAATTTTTGGTTCTACTAATGAGCTTTTATGCAAGGATTTTGAAAAGGTCATGCAACTTGAATTTGAAATGTCTTCAATGGGTGAGCTCAATTTCTTCCTTGGACTCCAAATCAAGCAATTGCAAAACGGGACGTTCATAAGTCAAGCCAAGTACGCAAAGGAACTCGTAAAGAAGTTTGGACTTGAAGGCTCAAAGACTTGCAACACTCCCATGGCAACTACAACCAAGCTTGATAAAGATGACCAAGGTAAAAATGTTGATATTAAATTATACAGAAGCATGATAGGAGTCTTTTATATTTAACGGCAAGTAGGCCGGATATCATGTTTAGTGTGTGTCTTTGTGCTAGATTTCAATCGTGTCCTAAAGAGTCCCATCTTATTGCGGTAAAACGCATTATTCGTTATATTAAGGGCACTATTGGGATGGGTCTATGGTATCCGAAAACCGGAGATTTCTCAATGACGAGTTATTCGGATGCCGACTATGCGGGTTGTAGAGTAGATAGAAAGAGTACTAGTGGGACATGTCAATTTCTTAGTAATTGTCTTGTTTCATGGTCCTCTAGGAAACAAAATTCCGTAGCACTCTCAACCGCCGAGGCGGAGTATGTTGCCGCGGGGGCTTGTTGTGCACAAGTCCTTTGGATGAAACATACTCTTCTTGATTTTGATTTGCATTTTGATCATATAAAAATATTTTGTGATAATACTAGTACTATACACATGACTAAGAATGCAAATCAACATAGTAAGACCAAGCACATTGAGATTAGATATCACTTTCTTAGAGATCATTTTGAGAAAGGAGATATAGATATTGATTATGTTTCTACGGATTTACAACTAGCCGATATTTTCACTAAACCACTTGATTTTGCTAGATTTTCGTTTATTTGTGGAGAACTTAATGTTTGTGTTATTGAATAGACATGTTTTTCATAACCCTTTTTGATGTATGACAAAAGGGGGAGAATAAGTTGTACATGGACAAAAATAAGTTCATTTGGTCTTGGTTCTATATGAATTTATTTGTTTTGGTTTTATGAATTTTGTGTTTTATAAGTTTGTGAATTCTTGTGTTTCATTGGTATTATTTCAATTGGTTTCAATTAGTATCAAGAGCATTTTTTTTGTTGTTTTCAATAAATTCTTGTGTTTTTCATATAGCATAATTTGAGGGGGAGTTTTCTCCTCCCCTATATTTTTGTTTATAGCCTATTTGTTTTGTCATCATCAAAAAGGGGGAGATTGTTGGCTCAAGAGGTTACACTCTCCAATTGTTTTGTGTTTTGATGATGACAAACCAAATAAGAGCTATTTGGTACTAATGAATTTGCTTAAGACAAGTTTCAGGATAAGTACCATGTTTGGAGGCCATTGCTTGCTATTGCAACAACTTCTAGGTTCATAAAGCTATGAAGGCATATTGCACATCAAGGAAGGATCATAGAAGAAGAAGGCTCTAACAAGGATAGCATGTCTCAAAGACTTGAAGATTGCTCAAGAAGTCTTTAATTATTTTGTTTTTAGTTTTATAGTTTGTTAAAGAATAGTGGATAGGTTTGAAGCTCTATCACACACGTTTTTGCGCACATACTTAATCCAAAATAATTTCTTATAATTTATACAAAAATATTTTGGATACAAGATTTTGCCTACAGATATATATTTATGTTTTATGGTAATCCCTGTTCAAAAGTATTTTTGTCAAAATCAAAATCCCTTTTAATTTTCTGTCCAAAACCTGGTTTTTGACCTAAGCCAGTCGACCGAACAGTCGACCGGACCTATGTCAGGTTTGGCCGGTCGACCGGCCCAGTCGACTGTAGTTCTGGGTGTACATGTATCAGTGTGCACGTTTTTACGGTCGACCGCACGGTCGACCGACTGTAACTCAGTCTGCTCTCGGATAGATTGGGTCGACCGGGCGGTCGACCGCTGGCCTGCAACGGTCATAATTTTGGACGTACGGTCGACCGGCCAGTCGACCGAACTATCCGTTGAACAGTAACGGGCAGTTTTTAATGAGCTGTTTTATTTTGTCTTCTTGTGTTTAAAATTTGATTTAGGGATATATTTCAAATCTTATATGACTTAATTAACCTTAAGTTTGTATTATCCCTAAACCCTAACCCTCTCCTATAAATAGGGGTGTTTGGGGAGAGATTGGTTACAACAATTTTTGCAAGAAAAATTCAAAAGTTTAAGGCATTCAAAAGAGCTTTGTTTCTTGGTTTTTGTGCTGAAATTCTCTCTCATTTTCTGAAGTGTTTTTGAAATACTCTCTGATTTAGTTTTCTTTCTTCACTTACAACAAGAGCTTCATTCCTACTCATTGTTCTCTAAGGACCTTTTGTAAGGGAAGAGACTTTTGAAAGAGAGAGTTTGTGGTCTTTTGACTACTCAGAATTTGCTTGTACTTGAGATTGTGGAGTTGGGTACTCCGGTGTAATTGTGATTTCTTTGTGATAGTGGAAGTAGCTAGAATCCTTCTGGGGAAGGCGGGGAGTAGAGCTGGGTGCTCGAACCTCGATAACATATCCTTGTGTTTGCGTTTGATTTATATTCTTGCACTTATTACTTGCTTATCATCATCATTGCTATATTTACTTGCTTTCATTCATCTTGTGAATCTTGTTGGGTGATTGTTGCATCTTAATTTTTAAATTTGTCCATTGATTAGCATTATCACCTATTCACCCCCCCCCTCTAGGTGATTTTCAATTGCATTGAATGCCCTTCAGAACCATCAACAGCCACTGAACATTTTAAGAATATGTTCTCCAAGAGTCCCCCTAAGGCCCTGCACCTCCAAAACTCCAACTGAGATAAGATTCTTCTTCAACTAAGAAACGTATCTCACATCCTTCAATACTCTTATCATCCCACCAAACAACTTTATGTGAATTGTACATATCTCTTCAATCTGACATGTGTGTCCATCCCCAAATGACACCACCATCTAGTTTTCCAAAATTAGCAAACCATTCCCGCTTAGGACAAACGTGATAGGTAGCACCTATATCCAAAATGTACTCAGATTCCTCTAAATTGCAAACAGTAAGGGTAATAGAGAGACAATACTGAAAAGTTAGAATCAGTACCATCATCCAACTATGCGAAATTTGCCTCTAATTTTTGTCCCTTCTCCTTCTTGAGCCTTGGACAATCAATCTTTCAATGTCTTTCTTCCTTGTAGAAATCATACTGGTTTATTCTCAATTTACAGTTACCAGTCTTGGACTTATCAATATCTCATTTGCCCTTCTAATGATTGAAACCAATTCCTCATACAGTCAACGCTTCTGCTGTTGTGCTACTGGAAGAAGACTTCTTATCCTTCTTTTTCACCTCGTGATTCATAAAAGTAACCGACACATCATTGTAGCTAAGTGAAGCCTTCTCATTGATCAAGGTTAAAATGAAGGTCTCATGCTTTTCATCTGGAAGAGAGTTCAAAAGAATCATCGCCTTGTCCTCGTCTTTGATCACCTCATCCAAGTTAGCTAGGCCTGCAAGAAGTTTCATGTAGTTATTTATATGCTCACCAATGGAGATACTTTTCTTCAATTGAAAGTGATAAGCCTTCTCTTCAGATGTAACTGATTCTCGATGCTCTTCATCAAATACTTACTTTCAAAGATCTCTCAAATCTTCTTTGCGGAAGTCTCATTTATCATGTGATACTTAATGTCATGTGTCAAATAAAACCTAATGACCACACATCGTCTGATTCATCTTGGTCCAATCCTTCTTTGAAGTCTTTATAGATTTCTCTTGCAAAAGCAGTATGTCTTTCAAATTTTGCTTGTTCAACGCATACATCACCTCGCATCTCCATACACCAAAGATGTTTATGCCATCAAACTTTACCAATCGATCTTCGAATGGTGGATGTTCACAGTCTTCACCATGGATTGATTAACCTCGGCCATATCTTCTCCAGAAAATGTCAATAATTATGTGAAAATTAATAATAATAGATCCAAATAGATAAAGATCAAAATTTTACCTCAAAGTGAAACCCTAAACAACTTTTTGAATGATCGACTCCACCAAATCTGATTCCAATGAACAATCTAAGCTGTTCTGAAATCGACACACGATCTCACGAACAGACTAACGTCGCTCCGAGATAGAAACATGATCTCTGTTGAACAGACCACGATACTCTTGGGATCGACACACGATCCCTAACCAAACCTGAGATGCTATAATACCACTTGTTGTGCCCTCCAGAGGAATTCCAATGACACGCCAGTCACCAAGATCAGTGTTCCAATGCTGAGTCAATCACTAACTAATTAGCATGAACACAAATATAAAGGGAGAAAGTGAGAAACAATTTAACAAGGTTCGACAACTTGTCTACATCCTCGGGGCAGAAGGGAGAATATTTTATTCAACCAACAGAGTTATAAGGGTTACAACAATGATCCAAAGATCTAACTAGAGAAACTACGCACCAGGCCATAAAAATCTCACAAACAACTAACTCTGGAACTCCCAATACAATTATTTAACAATCAATTCAATAATCGATACAATTTGGGATACAGAGACGCTCTTTATATAGTCAAGAAGAGAGCTAAATGAAGGAAACCAAATCGGATATGAAATCCTCATCAAAATAGAAGTCTGAAACCTGTCAAGAGTTGCCAAATTTGCAGGTTGATCGACCGTGCAGTCGATCGACTCCTTGTAGCGGTGGATCTCCTGGTTGACCGCTAGTTCAATCCATCTGTGCCAAAAATAATGCAACTCTCTGTTAAATCTCAGAGTCCCAGTCGGTCGACCGTGTGATCGATCGTGCTTCATGTGTGATTGATCGCCCACCCTTTTCCTCTTTTGTGCACGTCTATGCACGTCTTCGTCACGAGCTACGGTTGACTGCCTGGTCGACTGCCCACTCTTATGATGCTGCTTCTCCTCTCTTGGCCTATAAATGAGTTATAAAACTCCAATATCCAATGTTTCATCTTCTCTCCCACAAGAGAGCGAATTTTGGGGGAGCGAGGGTGGCAGAGAGCGAGAGAAAGTACGTGAGAGAGATAGAGACAGAGAGGATTGAATTGAAAGAGAGAGGGAGAGAAAAAGAGGAGATATATGGCAAATTAGGGGGAGAGGATTGAGAGAAAGAGGGATCTTACCATGTCGGGGTCTGATGAGTAGCGGGGAACGGGGACGAAATAGCAGCAAGGTCGAGAAGTGGAGTGAGAGGGGGTCGAGTTAGGGTAAAGAGAGGGGAATAAGATCGTAGGTGTGAGAGAAAGTGAGAAGGGGAAATATAAAAGAAACCCAAACCCAACTAATATGGGACCCAGTTTTAATTGTATAAGAGAGTTAAGAGTTCTTTTTTCACTAATTTTCTTCGTCTAGGGTTGGCAACCCTGGACGAAGTATTTATTTATTTATTTTAGCTTTTTCCTTGGTCCGGGGTTGCCAACCCCAGACGAAGAATAAAGCTCATTAGAGTTCTATTCTTCATCTTGGGTTGGCAACCCCAAACAAAGAAAAAAAATCTAAAAATAATAAATAAATACTCCATCAAAGGTTGCCAACCCCTGATCAAAAAATGCATAATGACCAACCGCTAATATGGCGCCTACGTGTGTGGCATGTCGAGGTCGATTTTTAGAAATATTTTTAGGAGAAGTTGGTTTTTGGAATTACTTTTAAAAAGTGTATTTATTAAAAAAGTTGCCCTTACAAGTTTACTCATGAGATTCAAAGTTTCAAAGCTTCTTTCAGGGGATACTTTGGTAACTTCGGCACAAACTTTTATTTTTTTTTTCCAGATGTTGAATACTAGCAGAGGACATCAGTCAAAAAGTAAAGGCAATGACTGCACGGGGCATAATAGGAAAAACACTTAAAAGGGAAGCCACATTCTATTTGGTTTTGTGTTAGATATGCTTAAATCTAGTAATTTGAGTTGAAAATAAAGTGACAGTCCTTTTGATTTTTGTGTGTAATATATTGAGATTAATCTGAAATAACAAATAAAACAATAAGAATGAGAATAATGAAACAAAATTACCAATCTACAAAGGAACTAAAACAAACCGCGTGGTCAAACTACTCTTCCCTAGAAAACTATTTGCGCACAACTGACCAAGGTGAATGTCCAATAGTTGTAAGATCTCCCAAACTGCCAATTTCCTCCCATTTGTGAAGAAACACAAATTAAGAAAGCCAGACCACAAGACATGATCTCTGGTTGCCCATGAAAAGAGGAGAAAATTTGTTGAAGATCTTTGAAAATTGTTGAGGGAATTTTGGGTTCTATAAGGACAAAAGGAAAGAGAAAGAGAGCTTAAAGAAATGGTATTTTCTTTTCTATGAAAAACTATTTGAACTCGAGATTGGACTCTTTCGATAAAAAGCTTAATATTAGAGTCACATGTAACTGAAAATAGAGTATTAGGACGTAGTGTACGTAGGATTAAAATGAAAATAGTCTAAAAACATATTGATTGGGTCAATATGAGAGAGAGTTAGAAACATGTTAACTTATGGTTGATAATTGGTCGGGGTTGGTTCCAAATTTTTATATGTATATGAAAGTCACTGAGAGGGGGGTGGATAGGTGATATGTTAATGTAATGCGGAAATGCTATAATTAAAATAAATAATAAAAATAGTCAACTCAAAAGAAAAAGTGAAGTCGAATTTTCTATGAAGTGATCTAAAACTTATCCTCTTAATTCCTCTAGATTAAGAGT
Organism: Agave tequilana; assembly: GCA_038442645.1. Classification (NCBI taxonomy): domain Eukaryota; kingdom Viridiplantae; phylum Streptophyta; class Magnoliopsida; order Asparagales; family Asparagaceae; genus Agave; species Agave tequilana. Next base: position 104,055 of record JAVJIF010009409.1, read on the forward strand.
TAAGGTGCACAATTACCTTCTTACTTGAATGAGAAAGACGGACAAGTATGAATGATGCAAACAATATAGAGTTAGGAGAATAAAGATTGATGAAAACAATAAAATAAGTATAACCAATAGAGTATGAGCAAGAGTGAGAGAAATGACAATCACAAACACAAAGAATTTCTTTCGAGCTTTGAGCAACTCGCACTACGTCCCTGCCTTCACCGCGTGAAGGATTTCCACTATAAACTTAGGACCTCCACAAAGAAACTAAAATAATGACGGTCTACACAAGACCCGTAGCACCAATTTCAATTTTCAAACCTCTACACAAGAGATGAGCACAAAGCTAATGAAGAATACAATCTCTTGGCGACTACAAAGATCACAAACTCTCCCTTTATAACTTTCTAAAATTTGGAGGTGAAAATTTGAGACTCAAGAAGTTTGTGTGAGAGAAAAATTTAGTTGAAAAGGATGAACTTGAGAGCTTAAAACTTGGGAAATGATTTGGAATGAAAGCTCTTGAAACTTGAAAATTTTCTCTAAATTTTTCTTGATTTCTTTTGAGAAAAATTGATTATAAACTCTCCCCAATGACTCTTATTTATAGGCAATAGATAAATATCATTAGAGGATTCATCTGAGCATAAAAACTGGTGTTAAAACCTTAATAAAGTGAAAAATGCCCGTTTGAAAAAAGACAAAACCTGATTAATTCAAAAACTAGTTGTTTTACCCATTTGGGCTGACTTCCAGTTGACCAACAACGACTATATAAAATAGTCGTTGCTAGCGCTCGACCCAAAACCAGACACAGAAACTTCTGACATTGAATTGGGCAAAAATGATAGACCAATCGACTGACTCCAACGGTTAGTGAGTTCAAGAGTGTCGGTCGACCGGGCGATCGACCGAAACCCTGTGCACAGTATATAAGTAGTTGTGTGCCCTGTCGGTCGACCGCTCGGTTGACTGAGCTCTGTGCAAAACTCATTACACTTGGCGGTTGATCAGGCGGTCGACCGGGTCAAGCCAAAAATCCCAATATTTGTATTTAAATATACTTTTGATTTTGAAATAACACACACACACATATTGGAAATGTTTTGACAATCATTTAAACCATGAAAAACGTGTAGACACATGAGTTAAAAATCATGGTAAAATGGATCAAAAACATGTATAAGCTTGTTGAAAAATCTTTGCGTGTGTGTAAACTATCTTGAGCATCAATAAACCACTTTAAATTTAAACATTCTATTTTCTTATAAGGGTTACACATGTCTTCAAGTTTTCATCAAGTGAGCTTCATAAAAAATCCATACTTTGATCTTCAAGCTTGAATCATCTTGAACACTTCAATACCTTCTTTTTTTAGGAAGAATCAAGCGATATCTTAATTCTTGAATCCTATAAACTTGTAAACACTTAAACTTGATTAGTACCTTATAACTATATGAATTTTGTAATCATTAAAACATTAGTGGTGATTGTACCCTTGGGCTAACAATCTCTCCCTTTTTTATGATGGGAAAATATATGAGTTATTTACATAAAAATATGAAGAGCATGTAAAAGCTCCCCTAAAATTATGCTTATGAGAGTCAAGTTTAACATGAGATATAGGAATAATTAACAAGTTACATGCATATCGATAGAATTAGCAAGTTAGAATAATATAAATAAAAATAGCCATCCATCCTTCCATGCCTCCATTCATCAAAATAATATGTAATAAGGAAAGTAATATATTCTTCTCCCCTTAACTAAATATTGCATGAAACATGGGTAATGGATTTAAGACTACATCACTCAACATATTCTTCTCCCCCTTTTTGTCATGCATCAAAAAGAAATTTTGAAAAAAACATGATATCAATTTGAAAGTTAAAATGATTTAGATATCAATTGAAAACTCCCAAAAAATAGATCAATTGGTAAAACTATTTTAGATCAAATACCAATTGAAATCAAATAATAAAAATAGATACCGAATTGAAAATTCAAAAACACTAAACATTTGAATAAGTATCCATTATACAAGCATTTAATTCACCATAAATAAAAGAAAATCTATTACAATCAAGTGGTTTTGTAAAAATATCGGCCAATTGAAAATCAATAGAAACATAATCAATTTTAGTATCACCTTTCTCATAATGATCTCTAAGAAAGTGATATTGAATCATCATATGCTTGGTCTTACTATGATGATTTGTATTCTTGACCATATGAATAATACTAGTATTATCACAAAAAATCTTAATATGATCATAATACAAATCATAATCAAGGAGAGTATGTTTCATCCAAAAGATTTGTGGACAATAAGCCCCGACGGCAATATACTCCGCCATAGTGGTTGAGAGGACATGGAATTTTGTTTCTTGAAAGACTACGAAACAAGACAATTTTCTAGAAATTGACAAGTTTCACTAGTGCTTTTCTTGTCCACTCTACAACCGGCATAGTTGACATCTAAATAACTCGTTATTGAGAATTATTCGATTTTCGGATACCACAAGCCCATACCAATAGTACCCTCAAGATATTTAATAATGCGTTTTACACAATCAAATAAGACTCTTTAGGACAATATTAGAATCTAGCACAAATACAAATACTAAACATCATATTCGGCTTACTTGTCGTCAAGTAAAGTAAAGTACCAATCATACTACGGTAGAGTTTAATATCAATATTTTTACCTTATTCATCATTATCAAGCTTGGTCGCAGTGGCCATCGGAGTCTTGCTAACCTTCGCATCCTCTAAACCAAACTTATTGATTAGTTTTCTTATGTACTTGGCTTGATTAACAAAGATCCCATCACTCATTTGCTTAATTTGGAGTCTAAGGAAATAGTTGAGTTCTCCCATCATTGTCACTTCAAACTCATCTTTCATGCATAATTTAAAATTCTTGCAAAGCTTTCATTAGTAGATCCAAAAATGATATTATCAATATATATGTGTATTGTCAAGATAGTATCATCAACATGCTTTGTAAACAAGTGGTATCTACTTTACCGTTAACAAAACCCTTGTTCACAAGGAAACCACTACCAAGCTCTAGGAGCTTGTTTCAAACCATACAAAGCTTTTTCTAGTTTAAAAATAAAATTCGGATGCATGCGATCGACAAACCTGGGAGGTTGTTCAACATGCACCTCCTCCTCAATAAAACCATTTAGAAAAGTATTTTTAGCATCCATTTGAAACACTCTGAAATCTTTATATGAGGTAAAAGTAAGGATCATTCGAATAGCTTCAAGCCGTGCTGCGAGTGCAAAGGTTTTCTCAAAATCAATTCTCTCGACTTGAGTGTAATCTTGGGCCACTAGCCTAGCCTTGTTCCTAATAACATTACCCGACTTATCCAACTTGTTTCTAAAGATCCATTTAATACCAATGGTTGGTCTATCATGGGGCCTAGGAATTAGATGTCAAACTTGATTACGCTAAAATTGATTGTGCTCCTTTTGCATTCCAAGTAACCAATATGAGCCGCCTTCAGCCTCGAGGATATTTTGGGTCTATGTGTGATATAAATGCAAAATTACAACAAATATCATGAAATTTTGATCTAGTCGTTACTCCCTTAGGTACATCACCTATAATGAGATCTTTGGGATGGCTTGTAGCGTATCTCCAATCATTCAAAAGAGGTTGAGTTGGCTCCATTTCAACCTCTTGGACTTCATCATTTGCGTCATTTCTCGGCTTGTCATCTTGCACCGGTGAGTCCTTCAAAGATACCTTCTCCATATCTTCACCTAAAGAATCAATCTCTAAAACATTCTTCACAAGAGAGTAAGATTCCTCAATCTTTACATGTATAGATTCCTCAATGGTTAAAGTTGACCTATTGAAGACTCTATATGCCTTACTAGTATTGGAGTAGCCAATAAAAATAGCTTCAAAAGATTTCGCATCAAATTTACCTAAATTATTTTTAGTACTTAACAAAATATTTACAACCAAAAACTTTGAAATAAAAAACATTTGGTTTTCTTAAATACTAAACACAAAAGGAGTTTTATTTGAATTCTTGAAAAAATAAATCCTATTTCTAATGTAACATGAAGTGTTTATGGCCTCTGTCCCTAGATATTGGGGGAGTTTGTATTCACTAATCATAGTCCTAACCATCTCTTGAAGAGTATGATTCTTCCTTTCGACTACTCTATTTTGTTGTAGAGCTCTAGGCATGATAGCTCATGTTTGAATATATTTTCTTCACAATAAATAATAAAGGAGGATTTACAAACTCACCACCTTCATCACTTTTAATGCATAAAATTGAATTTTTTTTTCTTTTTTAACTCTTTTTCAAAAAATATGAAAATGCGAAAAGGCTTCATCTTTGTGTTCCAAAAAGAAAATTCATGTAAATCTCGAAAAGTCATCAAGAAGGGCAACAACAAAACAGTTTTCACTAAGACTTTTGGCTTTAGTCGGACCAAACAATTCCATATGTATTAATTCTAGGGATCTTGATGTCATGATATCCTTGATAGATTAAAAGCGGACTTGATTTGTTTCTCAAGTTGATATGCATCACAAATGCGATTCTTTTCAAATTTCAAGCTAGGGACACTTTTTACATTTTCTTAGAATTAAATCGGTATTGATGGTAAAAAAACATGACTTAACCTTCTATGTCACAATCAAGAATCTTCATTAAAAAGCGGTTAAACATGTGGCATTGCATTTTAAATTCAACATGTCAATGATATAGATATTATTCTCACGAAAATCGGAAAGTACACGGGAATTACTTTTCTCATCAATAATATCACAAGTAGAGTCATCAAAAATTACCTTTAAGCGTTTGTCATACAATTGACTAATACTTAAAAGATTATGTTTGAGACCTTCAACCAAAGTAATATTTTTAATTAAAAGAGATGAACCAATTTTGATATTATCTATATCAATAATTTTACTCTTTGAGTCATCTTCGAAGGTGATGGTGCCACCTTCACTAGACCTTGATATTGTTTCAAAATTGTTAATGTCCCATGTCATATGCTATGAGCAATTGTTATCAAGGTATCATCATTTTCTACGTCTTGGGGCTTTGGTGTGTACCTAAATCATTTAAAAGAGATGTTAACTTTGGTACCCAAAACTTTTTGGGTCCTAAAATATTAGTTTTTTGAACCTATATATGACTATTTGAAACATTTAATTTATCATAACAAAACTTAGCCAAATAATCTTTTCGACCACATAAAGTGCATGCACCTTGACATACATAAAAGCATGATGTGCATGATGAGTGTTGTGTGCATGATGTGCATATGTGTGTTGTGCTAGTGTGTGAGCATGATGTTGTGTGTGAAAAACATGTGTAAATGATTTTCTTTGAGTTTGCCTCTTAGGAAACATGACTTCTAATCTAGCTTTGTCAAATTCACATTTCTTTAAAACATTACTCAAAGTGTTTACTTTATTTTCATCATAGAAACTCATTTTCATCAATGCATGAAACTTTGCTTGATAGGAAATTTTATATGCACTAAAATCATTTTGAGTCTTTGAAGAGTAGAAGATAATTTTTTGTTCCTTTGAAACAACAATAAACTGATTTTGAAGAAGTTTATTTTTTTATTTTTAAATACTTCTTTTTTAGAAAATCATAGTTATTGGAAAGTTCTTCAAAACTTCACCAAGTTCATCATGGGAGTTACCTTAGGTGTGTTATCATTTGTCATGAAACACACGTTTGTCGTGTCCACCTCTTCTTTGGATTCGCTCTCCGACCCAAGTTGCTTTCAAGGTCTTCTTTTTGTAGGGCTTCTTGGAGATAGTAGGTTTGCTTTATCTCCGGGCAGTCGGCAATGATGTATCCGGATTTTTTGACAATTACGGCAAACGATATTTCTTTCCTCCTTCCCTTACCATCTTCTTCGGTTGTTAAACTTAACCTTGTTATACATTCTCCTCACATTCTTTATGAGGACGGACAAAATTCATCATCCTCTTGTTCATTTTTATTTTCATTGGAGATGAGTGGAGTAGACTTGAAGGAAAGTGTTTTCTTCTTTTGCGGTGCCATCTCTTCTCTTACCTTTCTCTCCATTTCATGAGTCTTGAGGTGCCTATAAGATCGATGAACTCCATCTCTTCCATGTCATTTAGCTTTTGATTTGACCTCCCAAGTGGGTGAAGTGCCCGAATGACCTTCTCACTTTTTGGTTTAATAAAATCACCTAAAGAAACAAGACTATTTGTAATTTTAATAAACCTTGTGATTATGTCATCAATAGATTCACTATCATTCATGCAAAAATTTTCATATTGGGAACGCAAAAGATCTATTATAGTTCTTTGACTTGTGTTTTCCCTCGTGTGTGATAACCAAATGTGACCAAATATCATGTGCGATTTTACAATGAATAATTCTAGATATATCATCATATTTAAAGCTTGTAAAAGTGCATAGTAAATCTTAGCATTAGCATCAAATTCCTTCAAGCCTCATCACCCTCGGGAATAAAAGGTTTGGTCACCGCCTTTGCAACCCGGTTTTCTAAGAATTGCAAAAATATGGTTATCTTAACTTTCCATATTTCTATATGGGAAAGTTAAGGCTATCAAACTTGGGTGGAGTCTTAAGACTTTCGGCCATGGATACTAGTGTGTGAAGCAAATAAATGATGCAAATGAATGATTAACAAAAGAGGATCTCTCTAAGGTCGTTAAACCCAAAAAACTATACTCCAAGTTCTGATACCAATTTAAAATCACCTAGAGGGGGTGAATAAGTGATATGCTAATCTAATGTGAAAATATAGTAATTAAAATGAACAATAAAAATAGTTAACTAAAAAATAAGAAGCAATACAGAATTCCCCATGAAGAGATTTAAAATTTCTCCTCTTAATTTCTCTATATTAAGAGTTGAGGTGCACAATTGCCTTCTTACTTGAATGAGGAAGACAAGTATGAATGATGCAAGCAATATAGAGCAAGTAAAATAAAAATCAATGAAAGCAATAAAACAAGTAAAAGCAATAGAGTATGAGCAAGAGTGAGAGAAATGGCAATCGCGAACACAAAAAATTTGTTTCGAGGTTCGAGTAATTCGCTCTATGTTCCCGCCTTCACCACGTGAATGATTTCCACTATCCACTTAGATTTTCACAAAGGAATCGCAGCAACAACGGTCTGTATAAGATTCAGAGTACCAACTTCAATCTTCAAACCTCTATACAAGAGGTAAGCATAAAGCCAGTGAAAAATACAATCTCTTGGTGAGCACAAAGATCACAAGCTCTTTCTTTACAACTTTCTAGAACATAGAGATAAAAATTTGAAGCTCAAGAAGTTTGTGTGAGAAAATTCAGTTGAACAATATGAACTCGAGAGCTTAAAACTTGAAAAATGATTTGAAATGAAAGCTCTTGAAACATGAAAATTTTCAAACATTTTATCAAAAATTTCTCTAGATTTTTCTTGATTTTCCTTGACGAAAAATTGATTATAAAACTCCCAATGACTTCTATTATAGGCAATAGGTAAATATCATTAGAGATTCATTTGGGCATAAAACATGTGTTAAAACCTTAATAAAGTGAAAAACGCCCGTGCGTAAAAAGACAAAACTGGATTAATTCAAAAACTAGTTGTTTTGCCCATTTGGACTGACTTCCGGTCAACCGGCCGGTCAACTATCCTCAGCTATTTAAAATAGTCATTGCCAATGGTCGATCGGCAGTCGACCCGAAACCAGATATAGAAACACCTGACATTAGAGTTGGCAAAACTGGTCGACCGGCCAGTCTAGCGACTCCAACGTTTAATGAGTTCAAGAGTGTCGGTCGACCGAAACCCTGTGCATATATACATGAGTATTTGTGTGCACTTCAGGTCGACCGAGCTCTGTACAGAACTCGCTGTAAGCTCTAGCGATCGACTGGGCCGAGCTAAAAATCCCAATATTTGTATTTAAATATACTTTTGAGTTTTGAAATAACACACACACACATATATTGGAATTTTTTGACAATCATTTAAACCATGAAAAACATGTAGACACATAGAGATAAAAATCATGGTAAAATAAATAAAAAACATGTATATATAAACTTGTTGAAAAATCTTTTCGTGTGTGTAAACTATCTTGAACATTAATAAACCACTCTAAATTTAAACATTCTATTTTCTTATAAGGGTTGCGCATGTCTTCAAGTTTTCACCAAGTGAGCTTCATCAAAAATCCATGCTTTGATCTTCTAACCTTGAATTTCATGCCCGAGTCAATTGATATCTTAATTCTTGAACTTTGTAAACTTATAAACGTTTTAAACTTGATTAGTACCTCATCACTACATGAATTTTGTAATCATCAGAATATAAGTGGTGATCGTACCCTTGAGTCAACAGTATATCCTATACATAAATATTCGGGGCGGGATTTGAATCTTTTAGATTGACTCGGGTCCGCTTCAGGACCGGATTAGAACTGGATTATCAAATAAAATTCTCAATCTTTATCTAATATTCTTCTTAGGTAGTTATGTCAGTGCAAAAATTTCTGTATTTATATCCTATCCATGAATTTCAGGACTCGTTCTGGGTTGGTCCGGCTCTAGTTCAGGACCTGGCCAAGATTGGGTAACCGGGTGAAATTCCCCGCTAAACATCAGGTAAAATAAAAAGGCCAAAATTCTAAAATAACATAACAAAAGAAAAGAGAGAAACGTTAGAGCTGACGTGGTCTGAAAGGTATTCATAAAATAATTATTGTATAGGGTACACTTTCTAAAACTTTTTTAAATAAAGATCTTTTTTTTAAAAAAAAATGCGGAGAATAATATTGTGAGATTTGTTTGGGACAAAAACAGAGGGAGGAGGAGTTGGGGGGGGGATGCTAATAACAAAACTTCCCAATTTTCTCTCTTCTTCTCTGCAACTCGCTAGTTTCAGGACGCCGACGGGGACGGCGATGACGAGGCTGTCCAAAACGTTTCCGTCCCGCAAGAATCCTCGCCCAATTCCGCCCAATCCGCCTCCTATTCTCCCATTACTACTGCGATCGCCAACAACAAGAAAGAGAAAGCCAAGGCCACAGAGATCGCTTCATCATCACCCTCCTCCTCCTCCTCTCTTAAATCTAAGGCCAAATCAAAGACCAAGCTCAAGATCAAGAGAGGTTCTCAGTGGTCAGTCTATCTCATCATCTCCTCGCGATTGCCCAAGACTTATGTTGGGGGCACCACTTACTTTCTCGCCGGTAAGGCCCTCTCGCCCCCCTTAATCTCGTTAAAATATCGGGTTAATTTATTTGATGAATTTATGTCTGAGGGACAATAAGGATGAGCCCAGATTAAAATTTCAGGAAATTATGCGACCCATTTTACTATTTTAATCAGTGTTAAAAGATTTGGCCGCTTGGGGAATGTTTTGATCTGATACATTTGCTTTGTTTTTATTGTAATTCGTTTTGTGCACCTACGTTTACTGACTGTTTTTCATAGCATTGCTAGTTTTGTAAATTTAGATGTTAAATTGGGAGATCTTGGGGACGGATATTGAAGGCGCCCACCCAATTTCAATTTGAATTGATTTACTATTATATCCTTATATCAAAAAGGCCCATATACTGTTTAAAGAGATCATAATTTAAAAAAAAAAACCCAGCCTACTAATAATAAAGGCACCCATATGTGATGAAGGCACCCATACCCCCAATCCTCTTCCTCGTTCCTCCCGACCCATTTCATTACACCACCATTTCCAAAAAATCCTACAAAATTTGAAGCACCAAAACCACAAAAAATCATCCACATTCCCTTGTTGACAACTATGGATAAGCATCACTCTAGAGCATCACAGCAAAGAAAAGATAAGTTTTTTCATTTTAAATTGCAGATTTTTAGTGTTTTTATCGTGGTGGGTTCGCCTCCTATTCGGTCGATGATTGTCGAATAGTGTTATGTTCGTTCGGTTTAATACCGAACATAAAACAAATGTTCGGCCATCATCGGCTGAACAATTGCTTAAAGTTCGGCCAGAATATATCAAACAAAATTTATTTGTTCGGTACTTCATGACCGAACAGAGCGAAAATGAGTTTTTAAGAGCAAAAAACAAACCGCCTCTGTTCGGTCGTGTACGTCTGAACAGAAAGTTATTGTTCGGATGTGTACAACCGAACATGCTATTATTCTTCGGTTGACTACAACCGAACAGAGAGATTATGTTCAGCAGTTTGTTGCCGAACAGTGTGCTCAATTATATGCATTCATTATGAACTAATTTATCAGACTGATAATATGTATTGCTTGCTAATGAAAGAAACAAACATCTTCACATATTTCATTAACCAGACAAACATCTAAACGTATTTAGTATAAAAAATATAGTGTCAAATACAACTATTTAGTACAAATAGTTACTCATTTCTAAATTTATTCCTATGTTCTCGCCGTTGATAAATCTGCTCGTCCGGAGTAAGGGCAGATGCCTCGGACGGGCCAGTCTCAACGTCATCCAGTGCATCTATCGTTCTACAGAACGCATGGTATAGATCCAGTACAATGTGGTTCAGTTGGCCCCCTTTGAAATATGAGTTTGGCAATTTTCTTAGCACGAGTTATTTGCTGCAGTGAAAATATACAATATGTTAAGAAAATAACATGTAGGGTTAAAACAAAAATTAACATATGTTACCTAAGCAAGCACAATGGCATCGACTCACCACGTGTATGACTAGGAGCCAAGGACCTATTAGACAGAGTTTGAATGATTGGATGAGACATCTGTAGATGCCAATCCATACAGCCATCTACAGTGTCCCATTAGTAGCTCACCAAGTACAGCAGATAGGCTCTAGTATCGCACTGAATACGTCTCTCAGAGTCTGCATCGGTGACATCGGGGAACTTGGAACAGAGCCATTCCATCTTACTAAAGTTCCAGGAACTAGGCCCAACTCATCCTGTGCATCTCGCGACGACACACCAAGTAAACTAACAAGTATTCCTTTGGCATCCGTCATTCTATGGGGCGTGTTCACAGAACAACTCATCACCGGTATGGCACAAGTATGGGAATATCATCCAGTGTGATTGTCATTTCACTGAACGACATGTGAAAAGTATTTGTTTCATGTTGCCACTATTCCACAAATGTAGAGATCACAATCTGATTGCTCTTCGGTAGGAAATGCTTGTCAACTCTTGCAATCCGAATTGCTGACAAACTGGCGATTCGGTGTGTTATCATTCCATGTCCAATCACACAATTTTGCTGCATGTGCAATGCATTTGAGTGGATCTCTCTCCTGAAAATTTTGTTTTTAGCACGATAATATCAATAGGATTTTTTCATATATTCAACATAAAAATTCTTAAAATTAAAATCTTACATCACTATTCCATATATCTGCCGCAATATGAGTTTTAAGACTCTGCAGTAGTGAATGTCGGTCAAACCACCCGAAAATGGTGCAATCAACTCTTCTAACTCCTCGTGTTCTTCACCTTCTCTATTTGGGAAGCTTCCTCTGTTTTGGGAATGACAAAAGAAGACTCACCCCGTCTAGCGTCTTTTCGAAATCATAGTACAAATTCTGGAAGAGCCGGCAATATCCATGCCTGTGACAGAAAATTTATACCAGTGTATTTAAAGAAAAAAAATTTGTTCGGTCATCTAGGACCGAACACTATACTTGTTCGGCCAAAGATGGTCGAACATATATAGTAACGTTCGATCATAGTACACCAAACAAAAAGTTATGTGTTCGGTTGTCTAAGGCCGAACAGCTTAACAAATGTCCGTCATCTATGACCAGACGTCTGTTAAATTGTTCGGCTTTTAACCACCGAACAATATACGAACCTTCCATCACGTTTAAAAGAAATTTTTTTATTTTAAAGCAATGTAAACTATTTTTTTGAGTTTTGGTTACAATTAAAACACAAATTAACTCTACATACAATCAACCAACCATCAAATTGAACAATCTATGAAAAATTCGTCAAAAATTTGTTTTTGAGGATTCATAAAAAAATAAAATATCTCAAATACCTTCGACGGTCAGAACGACGGCGGATTGACGGGGGTCAACAGTGAGAGCGGGCTGCATTCGACTACAGCGGGGTGCATTCCATGGTCGACAGTCAGGGGTCAGAGCAGCAGTTTCAATTTTTGGGAGAATTTTGAAAATGAGGGAGATGAAGCGGGAGAGAGCGGGTATTTTAGGAATTTTGAAAATTTTTAAGTTGGCTGTGTGTTAAAGGGTGTAATAGGAATTTTGGGAGAGTGTTTTAGTCAAAATGGTGGGTGCCTTAATCTTGGGGGTGCCTTGATCAATTCTTGGGGGTAGCAATATCTGTCGTCAGAATCTTGGGACCTTGTGACTTCTCGATCTTTATCTCAGTCTCTCTCTTCCTGATCTCTCTCCGTCTCTCACAGATTCTCTTCATATCTCTCCCTTCCTCTCTGTCTCTCTCCCCCCTCTCTCCCTTTATCTCTCCCTTTATCTCTCCCTCTCTTATATCTTTTGCCCCCTCTGTCTTCCTCTCTCCCTCTGTCTCCCTCTGTCTCTCTCTTTTCTGATCTCTTTCTCAGATTCTCTCCTCTATCTCTGACTCTCTCTGACTCTCATCCTTCCTCTCTCTTTCTCGGTCTCTCTCTGTCTCTCTTGTCTCTCGCTCTTAGTCTCTCTCTTTTTAATCCGTCTATTAACTCCAATTTTTTTAATCAAATGATTGAAAAAATTATTGGGATGTCATTGATAAAAGATGGAAGGGATAATTGCATAGACACTTGCATGCTAGTGGTAATTATTTATACACTTATAATTTAAATTTGTTGACTAGAAATTAAAATTATCATATTATAACTATCATGTGTTTACATTATTGCAGCATATTTTTTAAATCCAGCACTCCAATATTCAAAACACTTTTTACCCATCCAGAGGTAAGAACTGGATTAAAGGAGATCATTAAAAGGTTGGAGCCGGTTTTGAATAAACAAGGAAGAGTCATTAATGAGGTAAGCTATCTAATTATTTATTTTTAGTGACATAATGTTATGCATATGTAACTATTAACACTTACGATGTGGATTCTCGTAGATAAAATTATTTGTGGACGGAGTTGGAGAATGTAAAAGCTCACTTACTAGAAAAGCAGTGCAACAATTTCTTCCATCTAATTGGTGGATTAATTATGACGAAGAAGCTCTCAATATATAGAAAATTGCCATTAAAGTTTTAACTCAAACATGTACTCGTCAGCTTGTGAAAGAAATTGGAGCACGTGGTCACTGTTTTATACAAAACTGCGCAACCGATTGGCAATAAAAAATTACTTAAAGTAGTGTTTGTGCATTATAATGTGTGGCTATGAGTAAGAAACTTGATATGCCACGCGACAATAATGATTCTTACAACCCAATCGATATGAGCCATATTTTCAATGATGATGATATATTGATGAGTGAATTCGGGAGGGAGAACAATCTATTTTACGATCAGATGACTTAGATTGGTTAGATGAAGGTATTTATTGTAGTGATAAAAGTGCTGGTGATGACGGTGATGACGACGACAGTGATGGTGGTAGTGGTGATGACAATAATAAGGGTAATAGCGACGCTGATGGAGGGACTTATAGTGTTGGTGAAAACTAACGAGGTGGTGCTACGAGGTGGTGCTATGTCGTGGGTCCAAGTTATTATTTCACACAAGATGCAGATCATGGAGGCTGACCAAGGATTTCGCAACAGCGTAGGCTTTTGGATGAGTTGGTTGATTTGAGTTATAGAGATGATTATTCGAATAGACATAACAATTACTCACAGGGTTATCATAGTCTTGAAGGTTATATGCATGGTTTGTGTTTGACATCAAACAAATATTATGGTGTAGAATATGACTATGTCCACGAACCACAACTTGAGAGATTTATGAGTACTAGTATTAGTAGATATTATGATTGTGCTCGACATAGACAATGATCATGGTGAATATTCTAGCACTAGCACAAGTGAAAATTATTGTTATGGAACTGACCAGTCTTCTGCTAACAACGTTGAATATCGAGGTTTTGGATATTATCATCATGGAGTTGATATTGCACAACTGGCAACACCATGTTACTCTAATGATGGATTTTCTAGCCAATCATTTCAGCCTACCGGATCAAACAAACATTCATTCTATTATCCTTATAGAAATTATATACCTGATTTCTTTACTTATCACAGGGATGATTATGATGAGATTTTGTGCCTCATCGCAAATTCAATGTGAAAATGACTACATTATGCAGGTATTATGAATGTATTTAGAAGAATTTACTATATTATGCATGTATTTGGTATGTTTCTACCGACGATAGATGTATTTATGCATTTTCTTTATGTTTAGTATGCTAGGTGATATGTTTTGAGCATGTGATATAAAATATTATTGTCTAGATTTTTTTTAAAGATTTGTCGTGATTTTTTCATATTATTTGAGCTTTCTACGTAGCGTTTTGCACATAACGCCCGAGTCTGTTTCACGATGTCGCGACCGATGCGTCTCAGTGCCCACCGAGTCGGCGGCCGAGATCGCGACTTTGAATCATGTCTAGATACGGAGGCCAAATTAGATCTAATCCTTAAGGAGATTCAGGACCTAAAGCTCAGAGTAGACGGGTTAGGAAGTAAATCTAACGAGAAAACTTTAAAGAACCGCGAATCCCATAGGGAGAACCATAACGATAGTAGAAGGGAAGAGAGCGCTAGCAGATCTAAGATTATGAAGATGACATAATCGGTAGGATTAAGATAGACCCTCTCACATTTGACAATATCCTTAACCCACAGATATTTAGGCATTGGATGACTGATTTGTATTACTACTTTGATTGGTATAGGTTTACTGAGGAAAGTAGGATTTGGTTTGCTAGGATGAGACTTTTAGGGTCAGTTAAGATTTATTAGATCTCGGTAGAGAGAGTACACAAAGCGTGGGGCTTTCATAGAGTCTTGGGAGGAAATGAAACAGAACCTTAAGAAGAAATACCTTTCCGACTCTTAAAAGCATCGCCTTTTAGATAAATTGCACAACCTTCACTAGGGTAGCAGATCAGTTCAGGATTACACTCCCAAGTTTGATGGCCTAACGCTATGTTATGAGGTGCGAAAAGACTACTACCAAGTCATTTCTAGGTATCATTTTGGGTTGAGGTCAGATATCTAGCAGGCTATGTTCATTCACTCCAATAAGTTAGAGACTCTTGAACAAGCCAGTAAACTAGCTCAAGATATAAAAACCTCTTTTAGATTTTCTTCAGAGCATAGGATCGTTCGTAAAGCAGGAGAGCAACCTAGCTCAAACACTCACGCTACTAGAGACCCTAAAGGCAAGTCTATAATAGGTGATTTTTTCTAAGAACGCCAACAGTAGTCAATGTTCTAAAAGTTATGGTCATGTTGCTGCACAATGTCTCTCTAGAAATCTAGTTAGTAAAGTTGATGATGATGAGATCAAGAAGTAGTCTTTGAACTAATTGGTAGCGCTACTTATTCTGATGATGATGTCAGGGTTTCTAGCATCCAATTGGGTGTTGTTAGGTATTCACACACAGTTGTTAGAGATGAAGACTGATGTAGGTCCAGTGTGTTCCATACCTATATTACACTTGAGGGAAAAAAATATAAGTTGATGATAAATGGGGATAGTTATGCGAACATCATTGTCAAGATATCTCTTGAGAAGGTGGGTCTCAAAGCTGAACCACATCCCCACCCATACAACGTGAACTGGGTTGATAAAATTGCTCGATTTATTACACAACATTGTCAGGTCTCTATCCATGTCTAACTACCAGGATCGTGTTTGGTGTGATATCTTAGGCATAGACACTGTATACATTTTGTTGGGTAAGCCTTGTTGTATGACTTGGATGTGACCAATTTGGGTAGGTCTAACACTTATGAATATACATTCAAAGGAAAGAAGATAGTATTGAATCCTGCCATGCCTAAGTCAAATGTGAGAAATAACAAAGAGGGAACAGTCACCGACAAAGACAACAAGACACTATATTACCACTGACAGATACCAATCTTCAACGGAAGCTTTGGTCGATAGGTCCACTACCATACTTAGGAATTTTCTCGGTCTTCTTCCTCTTCCTATAGGTATTCTATTCATTGTCACAGTTGAGCCACCTGCTCCATATTTGCATGAGTTGCATGATCGACAATCAACAATTATAACTATCAGTCTACTGCAGAGTTTCACAAGCTGCTTCAGGAACTCACAATAAATGACGAGGTGCTGATTAGAGTGCACTCAGAGAGGTTTTTACTAAGAACTTTGAAGAAACTTCATACTTGACGCAGGGGTTTATATAATGTTTTGAGGAGGTTTGCGTCCAGCGCCTACGAGCTCGATATTCTTCGTGATCTTGGGATCAATTCGGTGTTCAGCATCGAAGACCTGACTCATATCGCACTTCAATAGGACCACATCTATTTTCAGTTTATCTATTGTAGTCACTACTGTTGTGGAGACCCACCACTGAGGAGTTGTGCAGTCCTTCCCAGCTCGATTTCATCTTCCACGTCATCACCATTTGCCAGTGGCAAATTTTTCGATGTCAGGGAGAATTGATGGAAATCATTAAACTTTCTTTATTCAGGCTCTTTTATTCTTTATTTAGCTTAGGCTCATTTTACTCTTTTATTTTAGTCCTATGTCGGATATGACGAGGTTGTCTTTTCTATGAGGCCTATATAAGGCCAAGACTTGGATTTGTTTAAGGAGTTCAGTTAATTTTGAGAAATTTAAAATTTGCATTGTAATTATTTGCTTTGTGTTGAATCTCTGCACTATGTTACGCGGACATGACAACATTGAAATGGACACGACACGTGGACACATGACAAAGTCTTAAGAATACGCACGACACGTGGACACATGACAAAGTCTTAAGAATACACACGACACGTGTGTCTGACACGCGTGTCGGACACATTCCAGACACGACATGACTTCACGATAGAAGTGTCCATGCTATATAGTCTCTGCATGGTGGTACTGAATGGGAGAGAGATCTCCTTAGTGGTGAAGTCAAAATCAATTTTTATTCTTCTAAACTCTAATCCCCATCTTTATCTTCTTTTCCTTCTCATTCTACATCACCATGTCGTGGAACACGATCTGATTTCGAAGAATACTACTACAAATATGAAATGTTGCAAACTCGAAAAATGTTTTCGACCTTCATCATGTCACTTTGGATTGCAATTGATTGAATAATTCTTGTTTAAGGCTTGCAACAATTTCAAAACTCTTCTATGTTAGATATAATTTCAAGGCTCTAATATTACAATGTCAAAAGCTAATCAACTACCTATCAGATTATTATATATATAGAGAGAGTTGTGTCCTTTGGGAAGGATGTGGAGATGAATGATTCACATTTAAATTCTATGTTAGGCCATTCAAATTGAAAATCCACTCTGATGGAGTTGATCTACATTATTAAGAGTGCTTAAAAACAAAAACTCAAGTGTTTTGATACCTTTTTCTTATTCATCAACTAAGCGCAAAATGAACGACCGAAATAGTTAGTTGGTTAGTTTAATGGTGTAGAATATTTGAAACTTAACAAAGTGGGTGTGTGAGGATTTTTAAATGTTTAGAACATGATCAAATAGTCGGATCGAGAATTTGTATGTCTAAAGTCGATCTAAGTAATATGCTACTTTCGGTCGTTTATTTTGTGCTTACTTGATGCATGAACAAGAAAGCTACAAAACACTTGATTTTTTATTTTTAATTACTTTAAATAATATTGATCAACTTCAACAGAGTGGATCTTGTATTTAAATGTTGTAGTATTGAATTTGAGTTAGAAGGATTCATCATGCTCAAAACCTTTCGGAATTAGCTAAGTCTCTCTCTCTCTCTCTCTCTCTCTCTCTCTCTCTCTCTCTCTATATATATATATATATATATATATATATATATATAATATATATATATATATATATATATATATATATATATATATATATATATATGAGTCTCAAATAATATGCTTGTACCTTATACTGTATTTCTGAGGGGAAACATGAACACCTAGATGCAGCCTTCATTGTGAGCTGAAATTCCCACCTCCTACACCTTACACCTTATGGAATCTGCACCATTTATCTTCTTTTGTGCCTTTAAATTATATATGAAAAATAAAATGTTGTATTGCTATGTATGTATTGGGACATGAATCTATTAGTGGTATATGTATTATTGAAACAACCTTCATTGTACATCCATTATCTGCATGGCTTGGGAGTTTCTAATACATTTGTTTTCTTCCTGAATGTATTATGACATGTCTGGAATGAAACTAGCTCAGGTGGTTAAATTATGAAGGTAGGCAATTTGGGCTGCCACTTGTGGAGCAGATTGCATATCTCATGCCCTTCACATCGTCTATAATGTTTGAACGTGTGCAGTGGGTAATTTCATAAGGAATTAATCCACACACCAAATTTGTGGAGATGAAAAAAAAGTCAATCACAGAAAATTCAACACAAATACAGAGACTTTCGTGGAAAACCCGAAAGGAAAAAAAACTACTGAGAGAGCGAGAAAGAGTCCACTATAATAATGGCTATTACAATGGTGTTTCTGGTGTGCTAGGATTTCCGGGCTCAATTGATCGTCCTCCACGTTGGAGGGAATCTACTATTTACACAGGTAGTGTCTGTTTAGATAAGGTTGTAGTGTCCAACTCTGTTTAAACATTCATCCGCTTATCTCAGAGGCGTTAGAGCTGAACATCCTGGTTTGAACTGGTTAAACAAGAGTCTATTTTTATCTGCTTGTCTGTGTCCAGCTGTAGATGTGGTTGATCTGTTCTCGAACTACAGCTATTGAGTTCAAATGGAGATTTGGCTTAGAGATAGGGATACTCGTAACTGATTTTATCTCTTTCTTCTAACCACCTGAACTACTCAGAGTTTAAACTAAATGAGGACTCCCGCTCAGAGTTTCTGGAAGCAGCCACGTGCCGCGTGCTTGTTTGGTGCTGGATGGACACGTGACTTGATCTCAGGGAGGTCAAAAGCTGACCACTACAAATGCCCCCTCTGCTTTTCTTTCTTTGTAGGAGGTTGGGAACCTTCGCTCGGGAGGTATGGTTCCCGGGAACTCTAAGAAATGGAGAGGGGAGCAGATAAAGAAGGGAACTTTGGACCTGGATTTGAGTAGGTTGTTGTCGCTTCAGTTCTTGTCTTGTAGTGGCGTGTTTCTACAGGCTGGTAAAACCTTAAATGTGCGTCACGTCTGCTGTAGTATCGATCAGATTACCATCATTTTTGTAAGACGCGACGCTTAAGGTGGGTACTGCGTATCTGAAATGACGGTTTTGATCTGATCCATTGTAATACATGTAGAGCCCTGATAGAGAGACTGTTTATTCCCCTAGGGTTAAGAAGCAATGCTCTAAGGTCTTGAGCAGTTGTTTATATGTCGTCTAACTTTGGCTTCCACTTCAGAATGCGTGCTCATCTTGAAGCTGTTGGATTACTACCGGGGTGCCCTGAAGGCGAAGGAGGGCGAAGTTGATTTGCGCCGAGGGATGGAGGAGCTCAACACTGCGGGGAAGGCGGTGACTGAGGAGATTCGGCTCAAAGTAGACTTGGACCACGAAGCGGTAGTTCATTTAAGTCGAGAGAAGTTGACGCAACTTGGGGGAAGCTAGAGAAGAAGAGGTCGAAAATGCTGAAAAGGGACTCCGAGCTGCAACAAAAAGAGTTAGCGCTACAGACAGCTCAGTAAGAGCTTGATGAGATGCGTCAGCGTGCTGAGGGGGTAGAGGCTACCCTGAGGTTAGAGCGGGACGCTTTCGAGGAGATGAAGGAGTGCCTCGAGAATGACTTGAGTCGGGCGCTAATTGCCCAAGATGAGGCGAAAACGCGTGAGCAAAAGGTGAAAGATCATTGTCAACGAGCGGTGAAGGTTTTCAAATTTAAGAAATATAAAGAGGGGTACGAAGACAGGAAACGAGGTGCGCCCCGAGATACCCGCTTGAAATTGGAGCCTTCCTCAGGAGTTAAGGCCAGGAACCTCCTGAAAGCACTGTTGTCCTTGACACCGTGGCCGAGACCTCCCCGAGCGTTCCGTCCAGTATTTCTACGCCCTTGGTAACAAGTCCTCTGCTAACTGCTCACGTGGCAGGGCATGTGGCTCCCGCTGCCCCGAAGATGCTACGCCTCTGACTTCTCCTTTCTGAGGTGTCTCATAAAGACAAAGTGAGTGCTTGAGAGTTTGCCTTATCATTTTTTCTTTTGCCATTTGTAAAAATCAAAATGTAATCTTTTTTAATGGAATTAACTGAATATTCAGCTTTCACCTCTTTTTGAATGTCTTACTTCTGTTGCGTTTCAAGGTCGTTGTGGACGCTAACCTGGTGGATCATTCTCGTCTAACTTCCGATTTGGTAGTCTCCGTAGGCTCAGAGGGTCTCCGAGGGGCTACGGATCTCCCTCGCCTGCATAAACTTAGATGGGGCTAGACCTTCTGAAGTGAAGCTCTTCGTGGGGGCTGAAGGTTTTGACCCTGAAGTAGAGATGATGGCGTGGAAATAGATCTGGACGGCGAGCCTGGGTCGTTGCTAGACTCTTGAATGCCTGGCAGAAGAAGGTCGCTGCGAGTTCATTCCGGGTGATTCATGGGCTTTCTTGCCATATAGAGCTCAAACTGCTCGATCTTCTTACTTTCCAGCTGGATCGCAAGCTTATCTCCCACAATGTGACGATGAAAGATCTCAGAAAGAAGATGAGCGGAGTGTTCCCGAAGGGGCGCGAATTGCTAGAGGCGACTGTTAAGTTGAGGAAGTAGAACTTAAAGCTTGAGGTCATGCTCCTGAGCAGGCTTGAGAAACTGCAAAAGGCATGGGAGGAGGTGTCTAATCTTCAGGGGAAGGTTGCTTCAGCTCAGTCGAAGGTCTCTTCTCTTCGGG
The DNA here is from genome assembly GCA_038442645.1 of Agave tequilana. Taxonomy (NCBI): domain Eukaryota; kingdom Viridiplantae; phylum Streptophyta; class Magnoliopsida; order Asparagales; family Asparagaceae; genus Agave; species Agave tequilana. The sequence goes on from JAVJIF010009409.1 coordinate 125,033, forward strand.
AGCAGATCGATAGGGAGCGTGCGGAGAAGCTGGCGCTCAAGCATGAAGTCCATGGGCTAAAACATAACTTAAAAATCAGGTTAAGGATGTGGAGGAGTTGATAGTTGAGGGTGCACGTCAGTCAGATCGTTATGGCGAGCTTTGGAAAACTCATGAGGTGTTACTTGAAGAGACACAGAAGCTGCGTTCCCGAATCATATTCTTTAGCTCGGGCGGTCAAGTGGAAAGCGTCGGTGGCTTGCTGGCTTGGGAGCTCAAGCTGCGACCCCGAAGGGTTGAGCTCTCAGCCTATGGGCTTGGGCTATCAGTCGGGGTGGCCGAATGATCATGTTGGAGACCCCGGTGGTTGGCACGGGAGATCTTGGGGAAGGTCCCAGGATCAAGGCAGCGGTCGTAGGCAGAGCTAAATAAACTTGCCCTTCCTTTTGTAAGAACCGATGTAATAAGATGTGTCCTCCATTTTCTTTGAGTGTTGAATCACTATTCTTGATGCTCTTGTGTAATGCGGATCTTTATTTTTTGGGGGCTCCCCGAGGGGTTTCCATCAGGAGAGTACCCGTATAGGTTGTTGACTCATTCAGGTGGCCATCCAGGTGAAAACCTGTATAGGTTGACTCTGAGCAGCCATTGTGGGCGAGTACCCGTCTTTTAGGGGGCTCCCCGAGGGATAGACGCGTGAGCTATTTTTTCCTTATAGCCGTCAGGATAGGACCCGTGTAGGTTGTTGACTCGCTTGGGTGGCCGTCAGGGTGAGGACCCGTATAGGCTGTTGACTCACTTGGATGGCCGTCCAGGTGAAAAATCGTATAGGTGACTCCGAGCAGCCATTATAGGTGAGTCCCGTCCTTCAGGGGGCTGTCTGAGGGATAATCGCATGAGTTGTTTTTCCTTTGTAGAAGTCAGGGTAGGACCCCTGTAGGCTTTTGACACGCTCGGGTGGCTGTCAGGGTGAAGATCCGTATGGCTGACTCTGAGCAGCCATTGTGGGCGAGTCACCGTTCAGGGGGCTCCTTGATGGATAGCCGCATGGGCTGTTTTTTCCTTATAGCTGTCAGGGTAGGACTTGTATTGGCTATTGACTCACTCGAGTGACAGTCAGGGTGAAGACTTGCATAGCCTGAATTCGAGCAGCCATTGTGAACGAGTCCCCGTCTTTCAGGGGCTCCCCGAGGGATAGTCGCATGGGCTATTTTTTCTTTGTAGCCGTCAGGGTAAGATCCGTGTCGGTTGTTGACTTGCTCGGGTGGCTGTCAGGGTGAAGACCCATATAAGCTGACTCTGAGCAGCCATTGTGGGTGAGTCCCCGTCTTTTAGGGGGCTTCCCGAGGGATAGCCGCATGGGTTGTTTTTACCTTGTAGCCGTTAGGGTAGGATTCATGTAGGTTATTAACTTACTCGAGTGGCCATCAGGGTGAAGACCTGTATAGGCTGACTCCGAGCAGTCATTGTGGGCGAGTCACAGTTTTTTAGGGGCCCCCGAGGGATAACCGCATGGGCTGTTTTATCCTTGTAGTCGTCAGAGTAGGACCCGTGTAGGCTGTTGACTCACTTGGATGGCCGTCAGGGTGAAAGACCCGTATAAGCCGACTCCGAGCAGGCATTATGGGTAAGTCTTCGTCTTTCAGGGGTTCCCCGAGGGATAGTCACATGGGCTATTTTTCCTTGTAGCCGTCAGGATAGGACCCGTGTAGGCTGTTGACTCACTCGAGTGACCGTCATGGTGAAGACCCGTATAGGTTGACTCCGGCCAGCCATTGTGGATGAGTCCCTGTCTTTCAGGGGGCTCCCTGAGGGATAGCCGCATAGGTTGTTTCCCTTCCGTCAGGGTAGGACCCGTGTAAGCTGTTGATTGAGCTTGTCGTACCCGGAGAAGATAATGAACATCAAAGTAAAAGAATATGCAAAATTTTATTGGATATTACATGATTTTAACACGTAATATTGTTTCAGATGAGCATAACTCCATTGCCTGCCGGGGGTCTTCCTGTCCCGAATTGCTACGCCCCGCTTCCCAAAATACGTTGAAGTGGAGACGCGATGAGAGTCGGCGACATATATATGCGAGAAAAATACCCCACGTATACACGCTAAGCTTAAAGTGACCTAAACAAGTTATATAAATTAACAATAAAGACAATAAAGTCACTGCAATATAACATATAAATTTCTATACATTATGAGATTATTCTATAAATAAATCCAATAGAACAAATATGGAGTCCAAGCAATAGGGAATAAAAGGAAGTCAACCGAATGAAAATGAAGAAAAGAACTGTACCAAAGAATCCAGTGATAAAGCAAAGAGATTCCGTACTCATTAGATACGCACGATCTCCTCAGATACCTGCTCAGTAAAGAAATACGCGTATACCTGAATAAGCAAATTCAGGGAATCAGAACTCCCAATAAGTGTGTAAAATAAAGGGAAGGTGCACGTGCATATAACGTGTGAGCATACTATGATACTATCATGAAAGTGTACTGGATAAGGAAATAACATGAATAATACAGTAATAAGGAGAGAGTATGGTGCAATAAATATCAACCAGCATAGTACAAGTATCATGATGACATGCAATACTTAACTTTAAAAGTAATGAGATTAATCTATTGTAATATCATATGTCAGGTCATGAGTACAATCAGGTGTCTATCATAGCATGTATATATCAGGTTTAGTCTATAATGTTAATGTCAGAATTTAGTTTTTTTATTATTAATTATGTCAGCGAACGCAATTGCCACATGCAATAGACGCATCACAGACTACGCTACTACACATGTTAATCGGGGCCCTATGTTATTGAAACTGATTGGTTGGAAACATTGTCTGTGTTTTAAGTGGGTCCCGTACATATCCGGGACCACGGCCCAGACTCCTGGCGTTGAACTAGGCCCTACCGTAAGGTAGTCAGGTAACATATATAACAGAACATATAACATGTGTAACATGTATAAATAGGAACATGAACAGGACAGGGTGTCAGTCACCCCCTGCAGTGAAACCTTTTTTCGGTTGAACAACTTATATTATAGGTCCACCCAAAATACGAATGTTGTCTCCTTAATTAATTTCTCCAATCCCGATATAAGTTATTTAATATCATGTTATTCAGGTTATCAAGATCGATTAATATAAATGTCACATAGACCACCGGGATAATTCGGTGATTGCAACAGTAATGACATCAACAGTGTAACTAGGATACATGGTCAGTGAATAGGATAAGTAGGACGATGTTGTTACCATATAACAATATTTTCCCAGCGACTTTAGTAACATGATCAATACGATTTTCAGGTAGATGTCATGTATAATCAATCAAGTCTTTCAGGTGATATGGATGAATGATGACATGCATGCATGTACAGAATAATCCAGAGTAAAATATTCAATCAACTCTGATCCTTAAAGTCATCGACATATCCACCCTCTAAGTCACCGGTGTGGTGATCTAAGTCTCAACAACCTGAAATAAATGTATACTCTATCACATCTAACCGATCATCGCTATCTACTCCAATCAAGATTATAACTAAGAAGTATAACATCCTCGATTAATATGAAATCTAAATCATCTTTACATCTAGTAGTCAATGTCAATAAGGTCATCAATATTCAATTAATGTAATCAGGGTAAATCCAAAAATCCTTGCTTCAATAATCCAAAACCAAGATCATGTTACACATTGATATTAAAGGTAAAATATACGCACAACGCTTGATGATAATCTAATAAAATCAATCTCATCTATATATTGATCAAGATCCAATGTAAAGAAAATAAATCTCAGGTCTACTCCAACTCTAATTAAATCCTTATAAGTCCAAGTATCAAGAAGATCAGTCATCTTAATAAAGTAATATCGTGTTTATTCCATCCTCAATATCCAAATAAATTCCCATCTAAATATCACCAAATAAATGTCCGATAAATACCTCAAATAAATATAATATTTATCTACTAACATGAATCAGGCCAATCTCAAGATCAATCCAAGTCACAGTCTAAGATATACTACAACTAGTCTTGAATCAAAAGTGGTAATCCTCTACACATGAAATGATGCTAATAAACGCTCATATCAACTAAATAAATAAGGTGAACGCTCATTGATGCCTCATGAAGTAATACACATAATCACATTGGTAAAATATATAAGACGATCACATGAAATTATACGAGTAACATATAAATGCCTACTGACCACAAAACAGACACTCATATGAAATGACGCGGTTTTGGATCCGAATCATCGTCTGGTCTTCACTGCACGAACTAGTATGAATCTCCAGATTATCTCGTGAGTCGGTCTTTGAATAACCAGTGTATCGAGTCCACAGCGAACACGAATCCGGATCTCCTGTTACTGAGTTCGGATCGCACGAACGAGTCTGAATCGCTGCAACACGCAACTAAACACACATGTACTTACACGAATACAAATACACACACACACACACACCGGTATACACTCGTACACACATGCACGTGCACACAGATACACAACACTGCACACCCAAACAATACCTACACACACACACACTAATATACACATACACTTACGCATGCACACAACATCATGCATACTGACCCATGCACACACTAACACACATAATCATGCACACACCCACATATATACACATAATTATAAACACACACAATCATCATCATAATATTAAAACACCAAATATATATACACCAATTATATATATATATATATATATATATATATATATATATATATATATATATATATATATATATATATATATATATATATATATATATATATATATATATATATATATATAGAGAGAGAGAGAGAGAGAGAGTGTGTGAGAGAATTTACCATGCAGGGACAAGGAGATGGAAGCAGGTGCATCGGCGTTGCTGGCTGCATGGAGAAGGAAAAACGAAGGGGGAAATGACCTTGCTAGCATCGACGGCGAAGGGAGAAGGATGGTAGCAAGGGGCTCAGCCATTGCTGTGGAGGGGATCGGGCTGCCGGAAGCTCACGGGGTTCGCCGGAGAGAGGGGCACGACCATGGCAGAAGATGTGGCAGCCCATGGGATAAGGAGGAGATGCAAAGTGCCGGAAGGGGCCCTGATGAAGAGTGGGAGGCACGCATGGGGTACAAGTGTTCTACCGTGCACGGCCAGTGCATGAGGTGCTCGGCCAAGGGCTACCGCGGGTTGGTGTCTCTAGCCAGGGGTGTTCGACCATGGTGAAGAGGGAAAAGCCAGGCATGGGAGGAGGGCATGGCTCCAGGCTGCTTGATGGTTGGTGGTTTGGTGGAGATAGGGTGCAGTGAAGGGGAGTGCTCGGCTATGGTGGATGGAGGTGCGGCACCAGGAGGGGGTGGTGTGAGGGGGTGTGTTGCCGGCCAAGTCTATGAGAGGTGCTCGCGGGCTCCGGCGAGGGGAAGAGAGGGTATGCAGCCAAGGTAGGGGTGGTGATCTGTGTGTGGAGGAAGGGAGAAGGAGATGCGACGCAGGTAAGAGTTAGGTTAAGGCTTTGGTCACGGTGAGAGGGATAAGAGGAGGAGAAGATAAAGGTGTTATATATATGGGGAGTTGGGGTTTTGGGCTCAAGTGGTGCTGGACTTGGGCTCCCATTGAGCCAAAAGATGAATAAAAGGAAAAGTAAAAGTGAGAAGGAAAATAGCGCAATGAGCCGGGCTTGGGAAATTGAAAGAAAAGGGAAGGAAAATAAAGAGGGGTTTGGGCCATGAGCTTTGGGCTTGGTTTGGGCTTCAGAAAATAAAAATTGGAAAATGAGAGAGAGAAGTTGTGAGGGCTTAGGGAAAATTGAAAAGGAAATAGGAATAATACCAATTGCATTTTATTAATAATAATAATTAAATATATACAAGATATATTTACATATCAAAATACTATTATGTAATGTTAAAACTTGTATTTAAAAATAGAGGTATTACATGAATGGTGCCGAAGAGCGAGCGTTTAGTCAGTGGTCTCGGTCGGGGTTTCTCTGACCTCAGGATCTTCCTCCAAGTCGAGGATTAACTCGTCCAGGTATCCATGTTACACTAGGTCCTCGAGGTGTCTTTTGAGGGGCCAGCAATGCAGGGCGTCATGTCTCTGACTGCCGTGAAAAGAACAGTTCCCTACTTTCAGGATATCTGTGTTGTGCTTGGTTGTCTTTGGGAGTTTCACCCATGGCTGATGCTTATGATGTGAAGGTTCTAGTCAATCGATAGCTTTAGTGGGGTGAAGACTATGGCGTCCTCAGTCTTCGCTATTGCCAGTGAAGCGTTCTCCTTGTAAGTTGGCGCGTGATGTCCCTTTGCACGCTTCTGCGAGCTATCAGCTTGAAGGCTCTCAGGGTCCCCATTGAAGAGGTTACTTTGAAGCGTATTTTGTTTAGTTTGAAACGTAAGTCAGTGGGAGACATGGGATGTTGATTTACCTCGAGGGAGGTGTCCACTCGAGTCTCCCTGGCGCCCAACTCGATGACTCGTTGTTGTGATTCTTGAAGAACTTTTATCTGCGTGAGCAACTGATTGTTGACCTGCATTCAGCCTCTCCCTCACGTTCTATGGTATCGCGTGGGATGGTGACTACTTTTCTCTCACGGTCTGCCTTGGCCCGCTGTTCGCCCAACCATTATTGCAGATCGATCACCATCTGAATGAGTTGCCTACGGGAGAGGACTGACAGATTAATTTCGTCGGGAATGTTGGCTTCATGATGGATCGCATTCTTGTGCGACATGATCATTTTGTGAGGGTATTTTTGTAGAAGGGTTAGGGTGTTGGATGGAAAGAGATCCTAAGTATGGATTCAGAAAATCTCAATGAAAGCACTAAATGTTGTTGTGGGTAATTTTTTAAAGAATTAATCTACGCACCAAATTTGTGGAGAAGAGAAAAGCCAATCATAGAAAATTCAATACAAGTACAGAGACTTAATGTGAAAAACCCAAAAGGAAAAAACAGCAGAGAGGGGGAGAGATTCCACTATAATAATGACTATTATAATGTTGTTCTCTGGTGTGCTAGGGTTTTCGGGCTCAATTAATCGTCTTCGTCCACGTTGGAGGAGGTCTACTATTTATACAGGTAGTGTATGTTTAGTTAAGGCTGCAACGTCCAACTCTATTTAAATATTTATCCGCTTATCTCAGAGGCGGTTAGAGCTAAACATCCTGATTTAAACTGGTTAAACAAGAGTCCATCTTTATCTGGTTGTCTGCATCTAGCTGTAGATGTGGTTAATCTGTTCCTGAACTGCAACTGTTGAATTTAAATAGAGATTTGGCTTAGAGAGAGGGATACTCGTAACTAATTTTATCTCTTTTTTCTAACCAAGGTTCTAAATATCGGATATCGGGATCGTATCAAATGAGGGTTTTTCATATCGGATATCGGATATCGAGATATCGGGGATACGCGCGCATATCGGGCGCGCATATCAGACACTATATATAATGAAATATTAATAACTAAAAGTTGGTTTAGAGTCATAGATATCATCTACCTAATAAAATGATGTAATATGCTTGCAAAGACATAAAAAATAATGTACATTTGCACGCAATCGTGCGATAAATACGTTATTTCATATCGGGCGATATATCGGGCGATTTATCGGCCAATATCGGGCGATTTATCAGCCAATATTTCAAATATCGGCAGTTTTTTGCTGCAAACGATATGATGAACGATTTTTCCATATCGTATCGGCAGCAGGCAAAAAAGGAGATATCGGACGATATCTCAGCCGGCTCGGCCGATATTTAAAACAGGGCTTCTAACCACCTGAACTGCTTAGAGTTTGAATTGAATGAGGACTCCTGCTCTGAGGTTCTGAAAGCGGCCACATGTCGCGCACTTGTTTGGTGCTGGATGGACATGTGGCGTTATCTCAGGGAGGTCGGAAACTGACCACTATAACATTTTATCAAACATACATGGCTTGTCATATTAGTCCCTTAATTTACACTTATTTTCATTTAGTCCCTTAAAATCGTGTATCTCCGTATTAGTTCTTCAAATCATTTATGAAGACATTTAGTTCTCCAAACCATTGACAGGAATAATAGTCCTATAACTCCAATGGATTATGATGCTACAAATGTTCCCCCTCCATTACTCACATGCACTGTTGACCTTCCCATCATCTTCAACTCTATTAATACACCTTGTTGAATCCAGCACCTACATGTTCATCACATGATTACATATTCATTGGTTTTGATGATAACAAACTTATGTTTATATATATACTTGCGTATATGATATTTCAATATGTATTTTGTACTCACATATGTCTTGTAGCACAAAAGGAAATATTTTGATGGAGACATAGCACATATATGATAATCAAGGAGTACAAAATCTTAAAAGGCTTTTTACATTTTTTTTGTAATTTATCTAAAATTTTAGAAATATGTTAAAAGCTTTGAATACACAAGTTTTTCACTTCCCTAGTCGACTACTCTCTATCCCTAGTCGACTGAGTTTATTCTGATATTTTAACTCTTTCAATTCATATACCTGCTAGTCGACTAACCCAATCCATAGTCGACTTATAGAGTTTTACAGAGAACAAACTGTTGATAGTCTAGACATTGTAGTCGACTAATAAGTGATTGATACTCAGACCTAGTTGACTACCCATTATACCTAGTCGACTATAACTAATTCAACAGAGATATAAAATTCGTTTCTGTTTCAATGTAGTCGACTACCCCAAATCATAAGTTGAGTAATATAGGCAAATTTTGATACTAGTCGACTAACTCTTGATCCTAATCGACTATACAGTTAGTTTCTGGTTGTTGAACAGTTCTGTAAGTTTTTGATTTTTTGGTGTTTTCTCACTCTTTTATGATTTAAATTCAAATCAAATATCCACCCCAACTGTCTGAATTGTTCAGCTATAAATAGGGGTTGAATTCTTTGATTTTTACACAACTTTCATAGATAAAATTCTGTCAAAATTCTGAGTAAATATTCTGTTCTTCAAAAAAACTCTCTTTGAGTTTTTCTTCACCCAATTCAATTCCTAACGAAGAAATTCTTAGAGTCCTACTATAAGAACCTTGTAAATTCACTTTCACATAAAAGTCAAGAATTGTAGGACAATTGTACTAATTACAAAGGTCTTCTCGATGTAGAGAAGAGGTGTACAAATTTGGCGAAGAAGTTTATCAAGTGATGTATTGTTTTGGTTTTGAGGATTTTTAAAATCAGGTTAAGAAAAATCTCAAGCGAGTTGCTTAGGGACTGGATGTAGGTCAAGAGCACCAAACCAAGATAAAATCTCTTGTGTTTGTGCGTGCATTTCTGAGTTTGGTTCTGTGCATATTTATTTTTCTTGCAAGTTATTTACATTTCTTGTTTAGAATTTTTAAAACATTATTCACCCTCCTCTAGTGTTTGTGTTGCCATAGTTTTAGATCCTACACACCTAAACTCATTTTCTTCTCAAACCTATTTTCTCCTCAAAATCCACCATTTCCTTCCCCGATTAACAAGAAAATGGGAAAGATAGTCATTACAAGGGATTGGTTGATAGAGGAGTAGAACAGTCCTATTGTTGTTCTTATAGAGAATAATAGAATATTATGAATATTAGTATCTTTTTCCTTTTTCTTCTTTTTTTTGATCGATGGCTGTAGTCTGGTCATAGCTTTGCAGATTGCAAAAAGGAATCACCACTGTGCTAAATGGCACTGGCGACTATTAGTAGTTTAATCTAACTAGAAGGACTAAATTTGTTTAACTTAAATGATTTGTTGAACTAATGTGAAAATACCAAGGACCTGTTTGGTTTGATGAAAGTGAGAGGAAAAGGTATAAGTGAGAAATGAGGATGTGAAATGTGGAAGTGAGTGAAAAATTGGGATTTGTGCAATTTTCATTTCTGGTGTTTGGTTGTAATGTGAAGTGTAAGTGAAAAAATATATTATGTTTTCTGGTGTTTGATTAATAATGTGAAAGTGGAAGTGGGAAAGTTGACCACAAAGTTGATTATAAAATAATATTAAATTAAATGCTAATTCTAAAATAAAATTTTTGTGATGTAATTGGACTGCAAGTGAGATTTACATGACATCAAGATTTAATGCATTAAGGTATAACTTATTACAAGTGAGATTTACATGACCACAAATTAATTATAGCACCTTGGAAGTGGGAAAATGATAGTACAAAATGATGTGTAAAAGGGAAAAGAGAAAAAGAAAAGAGGTTTTCTCATTTCATATTTCCAGTTCAAAATAAATAAGGGAAGTAGGAAATGAGTTTTCCCACTTCTCATTTCTCTTCTACTTCCATGAATCCAAACATGCCCCATGATTTGACGGACTTTTGTAAACAATCCTACATTTAATTGTGAATGTAGGGGAATTTCTAGTGCTATGGATGTTGCATCGTGCAGCTGCATGCCAAATTTGAATATGTATGACATATGAATATTCGAATTAACATGTGTAGCCAACATCCAACTTCTAACCATTTTGGGTTGGTTTGTGCTTGCATGTGTGTGTCTCTTAGTGCCCGGGTAACAAAGCTACATTACTATCCAACTTGAAGTTAATTCCCATTGAGCCTATATAGCACATTTCTAGGAGGAGAAGCGTCCTAGGGAGAAAAAGTAAGGAAGCGGTGGCTATATGATAGGTATGGCAATGCCAAGCGAGTCTTCAAAGGCAACTATAGGTCACTTTTGGGTGACACTAGGTTATTTTTTTAGTAAGAAGACATTGAAGTTTTGATGAGGACATCCGAGCACGTGCCCGTTACGGACATACCTATCAGCGCAGGTGGCACACCAATTTGATGAGCCCAAAGATTTGTTCTGAAGCTCATCAAGTGTCCATATTTCAGCTTTATTTTATGATATTTTACTTGTATTTCTGTTGTATTTGAGTGTATTTCCTTGTATTTGTTTAGTTAGTGGGAACAAACACGGGATAATAGGTGGTTGTTGATTTGTAGTGGGTAGTTATCGCTTGTAACCTATATGTAAACCCATGTACTCTTTTTTGCAGAACTTAATGAAGAAAATCTGAAAACTACTCTCCTCTTGTCTGTTTATTTTTGTCCTCTTCTCTCCTTACCTCTTCCCTCACTCCCTCTGTTTCATGTAAGTTCCATCAGTGTTCTAAAAATCAGATTAATCGGCTGATTAATTCTAGTCGTTGGCAGCCCACATAATATTACATTCAGCGTTCTGATTATGCGCTCTGGCGATTAATCAGATACAAAACAATTAATCGGACGATTAATCCGTTATTTATTAAATAGTAGATGAATTATGATATTTTATTATTGTATATTTTGCATAAAGTGATACTTGCATTTTATTACTTTTTATTATTTTTTAAATTAACCTAGTTAGCAATCTTTCTCCATCATTCTTTAAAGCTTATTATTTTGATTGATAAATTGACTATTTTTTATTTATCTTATTTTACAGGTAAGTTCTTTGATTTATATTTATATGGCAAACTTTGAAATCTTGGATTACAATGCAAAGAGATAAATTTTCTTACTTTTTTTACTATTTATTCATATTGTCTTGTTGTTCATCATATCATGGTTGATAGCTTCACATTTAGATATTGTCTTGTATAATATTTAGGTATTTTCAATCATTAACTGTATATATTTATATATAGTTGTGTATAAATGTAATTAAATATATTAAAATATTCAATTTTGATTAATCTCTAATTAATCCGATTAATCATTATTCAGTGTTGTTAGAACACTGAGTTCCATTTCCCTTTTCCTCTCACAAGAGATCAATCTCCCTCTCTTTAGTCTTCTCTCTGTCTCCTACAGCTGCTCCTCCACTACAGTAGCGCGGCAGCAGCAGCAACAACAGCGGTACAATGGCGGCAGTACAACAGTAATGCAACAATACCAACAGGAGCGACAGCAGCACAACAGCAACACAACAGCAATGCAGCAGCATCAGCAGTGGTACTACAGCAGCAACAACGCGGCAACAGTAGCCGCGGTACCGCACCACAGCGGTATCCAGCCCCCTCTGCAGAGTTCATATACAACAATACCACATCAAAACTTCACCAGCGCTTGCATCAGTCCTTTTGTTTGATGATTCATGTCTGTGATCGAACCAAGTTCATCCCTACTAGATTTCGACAATGAGTTCTTCGAGATCGTCTATTCTGACGATCAAGCTGACTTCTTCTACACCCCAAGAGCTTCACTGGTCCATCTTGTTGCTGCATCAGCTATTTCCACAGGTGATTTAAGAGTACCCCCCAGAAGATCTCTTTGAAGCCGAAGGTGAAACCGAGTTACTGTCCTTGGAACATTTTCAGATTTGACTGTAGTTTAATCGGAGGCTTCAGGTATTTCTTTTCTTTAGATAACACTAGTCCTATACAGTAGAGTTCTTGTTATTTTATCTTTTTGTTTGCTGATCACATAAAGTAAGTTGAGTACACTGCTTGTGTAACACATCGTTTCCAGAATACGTACCTAGTTGCGTATTCAAATTTTTCGATCATATTTTTCGATTTACTTCCTGTATATTTTGTGTTATGAATTATTTATATGATCGTTTTGCCTTGGATCTGGATTCGTGAACTCGGAGTCAGCCCTAGTTTGAACCGGGACCCGATCCTAATGTATTGCTCGATTTGGTCTTTTCGCTAGTCAAATTTGACCAATTTCAGTTTTAAACATTATTTTTCAATATTTTAGATTTCTTATGATTTTCTGAAATTTTTCTGAATTAAATTGAAAATCTTCAAAACCGGTGTCGACCAGTGCCGCTAATTCATTCTCAGATTTTTAATTTACAAATGTAGTTGAATTTCTAGAAATAGCTTATACATTATTTCTTAAAATCACATTTTCTACCAAAGCATTTTTGAGATTTTTTTGAATTTATCAAAATTCCACCAGATTTGATGTCAGTCAATATCGCTGGTTGATTTCAGGATTTTTGATTTATAATTGGAGTTGAATTTCTAGATTCTGCTTTCACATTGCTTCTTAAAATTATATTTTTTCCTTTAATATATTTTCAGAAAATTTTCAGAATTTATCAAAATTCGGTCGAACCGGTGTAGACCGGTATCGACGGTTGACTATAAGATTTTTAATTTGAAAAATGGGATTTTAATCTGAAAACTGATTTCGTATTACTTCTCAGGATGATGTTTTCTACCTCTGAATATTTTTGGAGATTTTTCTGGAACTACAACTGCACCTGCACCACCAACTACAACTGCACCTGCACCACCATCTTAAATCACCACCATCTCCTTCATCACCACCTTCACAAAATCACCATCGAACTACAACTGCACCTCCATCATCTTCAACACCAACAACTTCAACTCTTTCACCAACTACCACCCACTCACTCCCCTAACCATGGCCGACCACCACCTCCAAGCCTAGGGCCGGCCACTGAATTATAATTCTCAGTCTTCTGCAGTGTTTATTATTCCTATTTTTGCACACTGTTCTAACCGGCCACCTCCCTCCGATGACCACTCCGGCGACTATTCCGATGACAACCGCGACCTCACCACCTTCATCTTCTCAACACCACCACCATCACAACCTCTCCATCGCCACTTTCACCTCCAACAAACATCACCACCACCCTATTCACACCACCACATCCTCCCACATCTCCACCAAAATCCACCATCTTTAACTTATAACCACTACTACCTCCTCTTACAACCACCACTAAATCCATTATCACTTCCATCAACACCATCATCATCTTCATTGTCACCATCAATACCATCACCCTCACCACCTCCACCTTCCTCCCTCCGGCCTCCTCCACTTGGTCGGTCACCCCCTCGGCCGACCAAACCCTTGGTCTTCTCCTAGGGCCGACCATATCCCCGGCCTCCTCTTAGGCTAGTCGGCCACCAAGGGGCCAAACCTCTTCTTCTCTTTCCTCCTCTCCCTCTCCTCGTTCTCTAACACTTCGTGCATTTAACGCCTCTAGCGTTCTCTTCCACGTGCTTGCACATTAAAGCCATTGTCGTTCCCTCGGAGTTCGCGCCGTGTTCGCTTTAGGGGCGAGTATTTTCCCTCGCCTTGTAGAGCTTGTATTGTATTTGGATTTGTGTTGTATATTGTTCTGGGGTTGTATTTGTATCTCTGTGATGAATACTTGTAATAGCGTAGTTTAATACTTGTACATGTATACTGCCTGTGATACTACTCTATTATTGTGTTTGGCCGACCCTTCGCCTCCTAGGCTAGTTGGCCACCAAGGGGCCAAGCCTCATATTCTCTCTCCTCCTTTCCCTCTCCTCACTCTCTAACACCTCGTGCGTTTAACGCCTCCAGCGTTCTCTTCCACGTGCTTCGCATTAACGCCATTGGCGTTCCCTTGGAGTTCGCGCCATGTTCTGCTTTAGGTGAGTATTTTCCCTCGCCTTGTTGAGCTTGTATTTTATTTGGATTTGTGTTGTATATTGTTATGGGATTGTATTTATATCTCTGTGATGAATACTTGTAATAGCGTAGTTTAATACCTGTACATGATAGTTCTCGTGATACTTCTCTATTACTGTGTTTGGCCACCCTTCGTGGTCGCCCTGCCTTCGAGCTCAGCCTCTGGGCTTTATTCAGTGTTCGGACTTAAACCCTTTGGGTTTCACATGCTTTGCCTAGTAGGCAAGCTTAGCGCTCAGCATTGTATCACGAAACTCGTCCGAGCGTAGCTACATCGTGGCGTTAGCAGAGCGTTTATACACCGCTTTGTCACGTGCGACTGGCTCCGCCGCGTGCGCGTTAACATCTATCACTGCTCGCTAGCTTGACTCAAGCCTCGGACTCTGTCTTTGGACTTAACCCCCTGCGTTTCTACATAGCACCGCCGGGAGGCGAGCTTAGCGCTTTACAACTAACTCGCCCGAGAGTAGCTTCGCGGCGTGCATAGCTGAGCATTCATACGCCGCTTCGTTGCGAGTGTGGCTTTGTCACGTGTTAGCAGAGCGTATGAACGCCACTTCACCGTGTGTGTTTAGTTTTGTCGTAAGTGTGGTTTCATCGTGAGCGTTAGTTGGACGTTCATACGTCGCTTCGTTGCGAGCGATAGCCTCGCCGAGCGCTTTAGCATTTAGAACTGCACGCTAATTCTGCTAGGAGTCAAGCTCTGTCGTGTGCCCAACGTAATGCCGACATGGCCAGGCTTTGCTCCAGCTTGTCCAGTCCCGCCTGGATAATTAAATAAAATCTACTATTATTTTCTTGATGGCTGTGAAGAGTTTGAAATTCTTACTTAAACCGTTTTTCAAAAACTATATTATTTTTCGGTATTCGTACCGATTTTCTGTATCTGTACCATCTTCTCATATTTTATTACTGACACCTGCATGTTATCACCTGACGCTTGCTATGTTATCACTTGGAACTCATGATTATTATATTACAGGAATGTAATAATTAATATCTTGATATACTCCTGTTACTTCTGTACTATGCTCGTGCTCATTCATATAATCTGATAATTATATATAATCGGTAATAAAAAGGATAACTTACACTGGGCCAGGGAAAACTGATGGACTTCAATCTGTGATTGTGTTTACAGTGGCATTAGATATGTTGTGCAATTAAAACTTTGGTTCTACCTGTGGGCCTCAAAGTGTTCTGTGAGGTGTGCTGGCACCCCGATTTTACCTTCTTCTCAGGGCATACAATAAGACCCTTCCCCTCCTACGCCTCGCGGTAGGTTCCGTACACCAGCGAAGGAACAATCTGGGCCATGGTCCGTGTATACACGGGACCCATTGTAAACATAATTCGTTAGTTTCTTCATCAGTTTTCAATAACCAATATCAACTTACTCATATATGGATGTATGTGTGTTGGGACGTACACTAGGATACATACCTAGATATATGGGCAGACGAGTAAAAATAACAAAATAGGATTAGAAATATATGAATTGTTTGTGTTTTATCGTCCTTTATCGGTTTTATGCTATAGGCAATTCCGGTTGTGTGAACGCTATGGTGACGTGAGATATAATGTATATATGAGGGTTTTTTTTTGGATTATCCCTTTGATGTACTAATCTCATGAATTCGTAATCTGAAATTGTACAACTAGTTTTGCCTATATTTGCTTTACATGATGCCTCATTGCATGCTTGTGTACGTATGCGCTCACGACGTGATTTTCGACACACGCTTTTCGATTCGGATTTATCGATATATGTGTGCTTGTATGTGCTCATCGCACTAATTTTATCACTCGTTTGGTAGCTTTCTGACTCCACTAGACCTTCATGTTCAGATCCTGGAGCTTGGGCTGAAGTGGAACTCCCTTCGCCGAGGACCAAGCATATCTTGTGGAGCAAGCTAACCAGTTGTAGCTCCTTCCTGTCCAGTCCCTTTGATCGGTTCGCGGGATTACTCCTATAGCTCGTGAGCATCTTTTTGTATTGTTCATATTGTGTATATCTTACTTTTGTGCCTCTGGATGATATAATGTTTGTAATATTATATCACGCCATGTGATAACTTTGTAATTGTACATTTATGTTGGCGTATATAATACACTACATACTTTTGTTCTCTGATTCTTACTTGTACTGATACTTAGTGTATATATGTGAGGGTATTTTCGTCCTGTGTATATATGTCGCAGTAATGTTCTCGTACCCGTGAGATCGGGGCGTTACACTCACAGCCCGAGAAGTCCCTAAAGAGTCAGTCACCTCGATTCCTTGTGAGGTTACCCTCGTGATTGATAAATTCATTGATGCCTTCCCTGAAGCTACCACCAATGTGTGATATACAACACCCCATTGATTTAGTCCCGAGAGCGAGTCTTCCCAACTTGTCGTACTGCAGGATGAATCCTACTGAACATACAGAGATGAAGAGGCAAGTTGACGAATTGTTGGAGAAAGGCTTTATAAAGGAAAGCATGAGCCCTTGTGCAGTACCCGCTCTACTGAAGAAAGATGGACTTGGTGTATGTGCGTGGATAGTCGCGCAATCAATAAAATAACAATTAAGTATTATTTTCCCATTCCCCGACTGGATGACATGTTGGATATGAGGGCGGGAGCGAAAATATTGTCCAAGATAAATATGAAGAGTGGTTATCACCATATTCGAATCTGCCCTGATGATGATGAATGCAAGACCGCTTTCAAGATGAAAGATGATTTTTATGAGTAGATGGTTATGCTATTTGGATGGACAAACACTCCTAGTACGTTTATAAGAGTAATGACTCAAGTATTGCAAATCTTCATGGGCAAATTTTTGATCGTATACTTTGATGACATACTTATTTACAGTAAAAATCAGGAGCAATATTTAGACCGTCTATGTCAAGTGTGTGAAGTGTTAAGAAAGGAGCAATTGTACGCAAATATGAAGAAATGCGCCTTTCTTACCAAAAAAGTTATTTTCTCAGGGTTTGTAGTTTCCTTGGAAGAGCATCCGCTGATACTAAAAAAGTCAGCGCCATAGAGAAGTGGCCCGAACCCCAAAGAATAAGAGATGTCAGGAGTTTTCACGGACTTGTCACATTTTACTGGTGATTTATCAAGGAATTCAGTACAATCATGGCCCTGATAACTGATTGCTTAAAGAATGACGAATTCAATTAGTCAAAGAGTACCACTGAAGCCTTTCAAGAGTTTAAACAGAAGATGGTAGAAGCACTCGTCTTGCGCCTACCAGATTTCTCAAAAGTCTTTGAAGTGGCATGTAATGCCTCGAAAATCGGCAAGGTGGAGTCCTAAGTTAAGAGGGTCACCGAGTAGCTTACTTCAGTGAGAAACTGAATGATGTCAAACTAAGATACTTTGCTTATGACTAGGAATTTTATGCGGTGATTCATTGACGTCACTATCTTCTCCTACAAGAGTTTGTTATCTTTTCAGACCATGAAGCTCTTAAGTACATCAATTTTCAGAAGAAGCTTAACTGTAAATATGGTCGTTGGGTACTGTTTCTCCACTTATACCCTGCACCATAAAGCCGGAGTTGATAACAAGGTAGTTGATGCACTCAGTCGTCGTTTAGCAATTTTAACAGTATTAAGCAATCAGGAGGCTGGATTTGAGAAGTTGAAGGCTGAATATGAGTCATGCCCTAATTTTCAAGAAATTTTCATTCTGTTGAAGAGTGGAACAACACGCGAGATAGATGATTTTCTTCTGCAAGATGGTTATCTGTTTTGATAGATGATTTCGCAAGTTGTGCATTCCTCGTACATTTGTGAGAGAATACGTGATCTAGGAATTGCATGCTGGTGGTCTCGCCGATCATTTTGGATACAACAAAACTATTGAGAGTGTTGAACATCATTTTTATTAGTCAAGTCTTAAAAGAGACGTTGCTAAGCTTGTTGACAGGTGTCACACATGCCAATTAGCTAAACAACGAAAATAGAACACTGGCCTATATTCGCCTCTGCCTGTTCCAAATCGTCCTTGGGAGGACATTAGCATGAACTTTGTGCTTGGACTCTTGAAAACCCTGAGAAAGCTGTTGGCCCATAAGGTTACACTCTCCATTTGTTTAGAGTTTTGATGATAACAAACCAAATAGGAGCTATATGGTACTAATTAGTTTGTTAAGATAAGTTTCAGGTTTGTAGCATATTTGGAGGCCATTGCTTAGCTATTGCAAGAACTTCTAGGTTCATAAAGCAAAGAAGGCGTTTTGCACATCAAGGAAGAAACATAGAAGAGAAGGCTCTAGCAAGGCATTGCATGGCTCAAGACTTCAAGATTGCTCAAGATAATTCATTAGATTTGTTTCTAGTTTTATAGTTTTGTTAAAGAATAGTGAATAGGCTTGAAGCTCTATCACACACGTTTTTGCACACATCTTGTTTCCAAAAATATTTCCTATAATATGTACAAAATATTTTTGTATACAATCTTCTGCCTACAAACTCATTTTTATGTTTAATACATACCTCTATTCAAAACTACTTTGTTTAATTTTAAATTCCCTTCAAAATTCCATTTCAATCTTGACTTTTTACCTGAGCCGGTCGACCGACCGGCCGACCGATCCTGTGTCAGGTCAAGTCGGTCGACCGTCCCAGTCGACCGAGGTTCTGGCAGCAGTGCGTATCCGTGTGCACGTTTTGCGGTCGACCGTGCGGTCGACCGAAACCTGCCTGACTGTAAGACCTCTGCTCTATGTTTGTTTCGGTCGACCGGGGCGGTCGACCGAAAGCCGGCAACGGCTCTTATTTTTGAACTTCGGTCGACCGACCGGTCGACCGGAATAGCCGTTTGAACAGTAACGGCTATAATTTTAAACATGTTTTATTTTGTCTTTTTCTCTCTAATAAGTGTTTAATTGTTATTTGCTGATCCTAATACTTTCTAATTAGTCTTAAGTGAGTTTTATTTCTAAACCCTAGCCCTCTACTATAAATAGGGGTGTTTAGGGAGAGGTTTAGTCACAAGAAAAATTTGCAAAAGTTTAAAAAGTTTAAGGCATTCAAAAGAGCTTGGTTTTCTTGGTTTTGTGCTGAAATTCTCTCTCATTTTCTGAAGTGTTTTCAAGAACTCTCTGATTTCTTTTTCTTTTCTCCTGACACACAAGAGCTTCATTCCTACTCATTGTTCTATAAGGATTTTTATAAGGGAAAAGAGTTTTGCAAAAGAGAGTTTGTGATCTTTTGATCACCAAGAGAGAACTTGTACTTGAGATTGTGGAGTTGGGTACTCCGGTGTATTTTGTAACATCTTTGTGAAGTTATAGTGGTTAGAAATCCTTCTGGGGAAGGCGGGGACGTAGAGCTGGGTGCTCGAACCTCGGAAAAATTCTCGGTGTTTGCGTTTGGTTTACTTGCTCTTGCTTCTTGCTTTACTTTCATTGCTCTTATTACTTGCTCTCAATCTTCATTGCAATATTCATTTGCTTTCATTCATCTTGTCAATCATAGTCTCATACAACAAGGTTGCATTGCGCACCTCCAACTCATTTCAAGAGGAATCAGGAGGAAGGAGTTCAGAACCCTTTGCGGGGCATTCGGCTCTTAGTCTTGTTTTGGGCGATTGTTGCATCATAATTTTTATTTGTGCATTGATAGCATTATCACCTATTCACCTCCCCCTCTAGGTGATTTTCAATTGGTATCAGAGCTTGGACTCTAGATTTGGCTTAACATCCTTAGAGAGATCCTTAAAATTTGCTAATCAACATTTACATTCATCTATTCATTCACTAGTAAACATGGCCGATAACATCAAAACCCCTCCTAAATTTGATGGACTTAATTTCCCTACTTGAAAGGTTAGGATGACTATTTTCTTGCAATCTTTAGGTAGCTTAGTAGCTAAATCTTGACCAAACCCTATGTAGTACCCGATAGTGATGAGAGCACATGGACTGACTTTACCTTTAGAGAATATGAGGCTAACTCCAAGGCCCAAAATTCCCTTCTAACCGCCTTGAATGAGGACGACCTTACACGGGTAACACATTGCCAATCCGCCTATGAGATTTGGCAATATTTGTTGGTCACACACGAGGGGACTTCACAAGTTAAGAGAGCTAAGATAGATCTCTTAAGGTCCCAATATGAATCTTTTAAAATGATTGATGATGAAACCATTGATTGCATGATTACAAGGTTTACTAAAATCACCAATGCTCTTTCCTCTTTAGGTGATGATATCTCCAATGACCAAAAGGTGCGAAAAGTGATTCGGGCTCTTCCTTCATCATGGGAGATAAAGGCCACCACCTTGAAAGAATTGAACGACAAGGATGAAATGGACCTCATTAGTCTCATTGGGAACTTAAAAACCCATGAGATGGAAAAGAAGGCAAGAGATGAGGCCGCTCCGTTAAAGAAGAAGTCCATAGCCTTCAAGTCTTCATCCACTCTTGAGGACGATGAAGAAGATGAAGAAGAAGATGAGGAGCTCTCCCTTCTTGTGCGAAATGTCAAAAGGATGTACCGGAAGAACAAGCTCAACTTCCGAAGGAAATTTGAAGGCAAAGAGGAGAGAAGAATTATTTGCTACAATTGCCGAAAGCCCGGACATATCATGGCGGATTGCCCGGAATTCAAGAAGAAGATGACTTCCTCCTTCAAGCCAAAGAAGCCGGTTGAAAAGAAAGCCTATAAAGCCACATGGGTTCGGAAAGCGAATTCGAAGACGAGGTGGACCAAGCGAACATGTGTTTCATGGCAAACACACCAAAGGTAACCCCTCAACCTCTTGATGATGAAGAAGATGAATTAAGTAAAGAAGTGATTGTACATGCTTTTGTTGAGCTTTCGGAAACATATGATAATAAAAAGGTAGAATGCTCAAAATTGGAAAAGGAAGTTGCTTTTCTTAAAAATCAACTTGCTATTGTTACTAGAGAAAAAGATGAAATTTCTTCAAATCTCATTTCTACTCAAAATGAATTTAGTGCTTACAAAATTGCATGTAAAGCAAAATTTCCTAAGATTGATGAAAAAGAAATTTCTTCTTTAAAAACTAAAATGGTTGATTTTGAAAAGATTTTGAAAGATTGTGCTTTTAACACAAAGAAACTTGAAGAAAAGTTTTCTAAAAAGCACACTTCTCATATTAAAGATTCTCATGTTAAGATTCCTCATGCTCACACTACACACCACACTCATGCTAAATCCACACATGCTCACAAGTCTCACACTCACTATGCTTTTAAATATGGTAGAGTGTATAGATGCACATATTGTGCTAAGAATGGACATTTGGCTAAGTTTTATTATGACCAAGTAAATAGATCAAATAATCTTGTTTGGGTTCATGGAACTAACTCTTTAGGACCCAAGAAAATGTGGGTACCAAAATCAAGTCCTAAATTATTTGATATAGGTACACACCAAGGCTCCAAGACGTAAGGAGCGGTGATACCTTGATAGTGGTTGTTCAAGACACATGACATGGGACATCAATAACTTTACAACCCTATCAAGGTACATGGAAGGTGGCTCCGTCACCTTCGGGGATGACTCCAAGGGCACTATCATCGGTATAGGTAACATTCAAATTGGTGCATCTCCTATTATAGAAAATGTAGCTCTTGTTGATGGTTTGAAGCACAACTTGCTTAGTATTAGTCAATTTTGTGACCGTGGACTTAAAGTTGTTTTTGATGATTCTTCTTACAAGATTTTTGATGTTAAAACCAATGATTGTATTTTCACTGATTTTCGTGACAATAATGTTTATATCATTGACATGCTTAATTTAGATTGTTCTACTAAATGCTTGAATGCTTTTGATGAAAATTCTTGGCTTTGGCATAGAAGATTAGGACATGCATCTTTTGACCATCTTTCTAGGATTAATTCTAAGGAATTGGTGAAGGGTATACCTTGCTTGAAGTTTGAGAAAGACCGCATTTGTGGTGCGTGCCAACTTGGGAAACAAACCAAGTCTTCCTTCAAACCAATCAAGGATATCATGTCAACTAGGCCATTAGAATTAATTCATATGGATCTTTTTGGACCTACTAAAACTAAAAGCTTAAATGGTAGTAGATATGCATTTGTTTTAGTTGATGATTTTTCCCGATTTACTTGGGTTTTCTTTTGGAACACAAAGATCAAACTTTTTCTCATTTCAAGATTTTTCGAAAAAGGGTTGAAAAAGAAAAAGGTTTTTCGATTTTGAAAATAAGGAGTGATAGAGGTGGTGAATTTGTTAACCAACTCTTCATGACTTATTGTGATAAAAAGGGAATCAAGCATGAAATGTCTTGTCCTAGGACTCCACAACAAAATGGAGTTGTAGAAAGGAAAAATAGAACACTTCAAGAGATGGCTAGGACAATGATAAGTGAATATGACCTCCCTCAATATTTATGGGCCGAGGCCGTAAACACCGCATGCTATATTTCAAATCGTATTTATTTGTGTAAAAATTCTTCCAAAACATCTTTTGAAATGTATCATTCTAGAAAACCTAATGTTGCATATTTCAAAATTTTTGGATGCAAGTGTTTTTTTTTGAATACTAAAGATAACTTGGGTAAATTTGATGCTAAGGCTTATGAAGCAGTCTTTGTTGGATATTTTACTACTAGCAAAGCTTATAGAGTATTCAATAGATCTTCACTTACCATTGAAGAATCCATGCATGTTAAATTTGAAGAATCTAATGTGGTTGTTGAGAATATTGTAGAGATTGACCCATTAGGTGAAGACATGGAGAGACTATCCTTGAAGGACTCACCCGCTCAAGAAGAAAAGCAAGAACCAATTGGTGATGTTCAAGAGGATAAAGAGGAAAGCTCTCAACCGCTTCCTAGAGATTGGAGATTCGCTACAAGCCACCCCAAGGAACTCATCTTAGGTGATGTCTCTAAAGGGGTAACAACTCGCTCCAAGCTCCATGACTTATGTGGTAACTTTGCTTTCATTTCTCATTTTGAACCCAGAAGCATCCTCGAAGCCGAGACGGACTCATATTGGTTGCTAGCCATGCAAGAGGAACTCAATCAATTTGAGCGCAACCAAGTTTGGCACCTTGTTCCTAGGCCCCACGATAGACCAATAATTGGTACTAAGTGGATCTTTAGAAACAAGATGGATGAGTCTGAAAATGTCATTAGGAATAAAGCTAGGTTAGTGGCCCAAGGTTACACTCAAGTTGAGGGAATTGACTTTGAGGAGACCTTTGCACCCGTAGCACGGCTTGAAGCCATACGGATGACACTAGCTTTTGCATCTTTTAAAAATTTTAAACTTTTTCAAATGGATGTGAAAAGTGCATTTTTGAATGGTTTTATAAATGAAGAAGTTTATGTTGCTCAACCTCCCGTTTTGTTGATCATGTTCATCCCGATTTTGTTTTTAAACTTGATAAAGCTTTGTATGGATTGAAACAAGCTCCAAGAGCTTGGTATGAAAGGCTTTCTAGTTTTCTCATTTCAAATGATTTTGTTAAAGGCAAAGTAGACACAACTCTTTTTACTAAGCATGTTGATAATGACTTTTTAATTGTGCAAATTTATGTTGATGATATAATTTTTGGTTCTACTAATGAGTTTTTATGCAAGGAGTTTGAAAAGGTTATGCAATGTGAGTTTGAAATGTCTTCAATGGGTGAGCTTAATTTCTTTCTTGGACTCCAAATCAAGCAATTGCAAGATGGGAACTTCATATACCAAGCCAAATACGCAAAGGAACTCGTAAAGAAGTTTGGACTTGAAGACTCTAAAGTTTGCAACACTCCCATGGCAACTACAACCAAGCTTGATAAGGATGACCAAGGTAAAAATGTTGATATTAAATTGTTTAGAAGCATGATAGGTAGTCTTTTATATTTGACGGCAAGTAGGCCGGACATCATGTTTAGTGTGTGTCTTTGTGCTAGATTTCAATCGTGTCCTAAGGAGTCCCATCTTATTGCGGTAAAACGCATCATTCGTTATATTAAGGGCATAATTGGAATGGGTTTATGGTATCCGAAAACCGGAGATTTCTCAATGACGAGTTATTCGGATGCCGACTATGCGGGTTGTAGAGTAGATAGAAAGAGTACTAGTGGGACATGTCAATTTCTTGGTAATTGTCTTGTTTCATGGTCCTCTAGGAAATAAAATCCCGTAGCTCTCTCAACCGTTGAGGCGGAGTATGTTGCCTCAGGGGCTTGTTGTGCACAAGTCCTTTGGATGAAACATACTCTCCTTGATTATGATTTGCATTTTGAACATATAAAAATATTTTGTGATAATACTAGTACTATACATATGACAAAGAATGCAAATCAACATAGTAAGACCAAGCACATTGAGATTAGATATCACTTTCTTAGAGATCATTTTGAGAAAGGAGATATAGATATTGATTATGTTTCTACGGATTTGCAACTAGCCGATATTTTCACTAAACCACTTGATTTTGCTAGATTTTCTTTCATTTGTGGTGAACTTAATGTTTGTGTTATTGAATAAAAAAAATGTTTTCATAACCCTTTTTGATGTATGACAAAAAGGGGGAGAATGAGTTTTTATGATAGAAATATAAGTTCATATGGTTTTGGTTCCATATGAGTTTATATAGTTTCCATATGAGTTTATATAGTTTTTAAGTTTTTGATGTGTTTTCATGAAATAGTTTCCATATGAGTTTATATAGTTTTTAAGTTTTGATGTGTTTTCATGAATTCTTGTTTTTATGTTTAAGTTGAAATGTCTTGCAAGCATATTTCATGGTTTTTAATCATATGATTTTTGTTTGATGGTTTTTGCTCGCACCGTACATTGTTTTTATGATAGCATAATTTGAGGGGGAGCTTACTCCTCCCCTATATTTTTGCTTATAGCCTATTTGTTTTGTCATCATCAAAAAGGGGGAGATTGTTGGCCCATAAGGTTACACTCTCCATTTGTTTAGAGTTTTGATGATAACAAACCAAATAGGAGCTATATGGTACTAATTAGTTTGTTAAGGTAAGTTTCAGGTTTGTAGCATATTTGGAGGCCATTGCTTAGCTATTGCAAGAACTTCTAGGTTCATAAAGCAAAGAAGGCGTTTTTGCACATCAAGGAAGAAACATAGAAGAGAAGGCTCTAGCAAGGCATTGCATGGCTCAAGACTTCAAGATTGCTCAAGATAATTCATTAGATTTGTTTCTAGTTTTATAGTTTTGTTAAAGAATAGTGAATAGGTTTGAAGCTCTATCACACACGTTTTTGCACACATCTTGTTTCCAAAAATATTTCCTATAATATGTACAAAATATTTTTGTATACAATCTTCTGCCTACAAACTCATTTTTATGTTTAATACATACCTCTATTCTAAACTACTTTGTTTAATTTTAAATTCCCTTCAAAATTCCATTTCAATCTTGACTTTTTACCTGAGCCGGTCGACCGACCGGCCGACCGACCCTGTGTCAGGTCAAGTCGGTCGACCGTCCCAGTCGATCGAAGTTCTGGCAGCAGTGCGTATCAGTGTGCACGTTTTGCGGTCGACCGTGCGGTCGACCGAAACCTGCCTGACTGTAAGACCTCTGCTCTCTGTTTGTTTCGGTCGACCGGGGCGGTCGACCGAGAGCCGGCAACGGCTCTTATTTTTGAACTTCAGTCGACCGACCGGTCGACCGGAATAGTCGTTTGAACAGTAATGGCTATAATTTTAAACATGTTTTATTTTGTCTTTTTCTCTCTAAGAAGTGTTTAATTATTATTTGCTGATCCTAATACTTTCTAATTAGCCTTAAGTGAGTTTTATTTCTAAACCCTAGCCCTCTACTATAAATAGGGGTGTTTAGGGAGAGGTTTAGTCACAAGAAAAATTTGCAAAAGTTTAAAAAGTTTAAGGCATTCAAAAGAGCTTGGTTTTCTTGGTTTTGTGCTGAAATTCTCTCATTTTCTGAAGTGTTTTCAAGAACTCTCTGATTTCTTTTTCTTTTCTCCTTACACACAAGAGCTTCATTCCTACTCATTGTTCTACAAGGATTTTTGTAAGGGAAAAGAGTTTTACAAAAGAGAGTTTGTGGTCTTTTGATCACCAAGAGAGAACTTGTACTTGAGATTGTGGAGTTGGGTACTCCGGTGTATTTTGTAACATCTTTGTGAAGTTATAGTGGTTAGAAATCCTTCTGGGGAAGGCGGGGACGTAGAGCTGGGTGCTCGAACCTCGGAAAAATTCTCGGTGTTTGTGTTTGGTTTACTTGCTCTTACTTCTTGCTTTACTTTCATTGCTCTTATTACTTGCTCTCAATCTTCATTGCAATATTCATTTGCTTTCATTCATCTTGTCAATCATAGTTTCATACAACAAGGTTGCATTGCGCACCTCCAACTCATTTCAAGAGGAATCAGGAGGAAGGAGTTCAGAACCCTTTGCGGGGCATTCGGCTCTTAGTCTTATTTTGGGCGATTGTTGCATCATAATTTTTATTTGTGCATTGATTAGCATTATCACCTATTCACCCCCCCTCTAGGTGATTTTCAAAAGCATGATTCAATACTTGTGATTATTGACTGTTTCCCCAAGATGGCTCATTTCATTCTTTGTACGAAAACTTTTGATGCGTCTCGTGTGGCCAAACTTGTTTTTAATGAAACTGTGAGTTGCATGGACTTTCAAAAATCATCATGTCGGATCGGGATGTCAAATTTAAGAGCTATTTCTGAAAAACCTTATGGCATCAAGTTGAAACCAAACTGCAATACTCGTCTGGCTTTCACCCCCAAACTGATGGTCAAATTAAGGTGGTGAATTGAAGCCTAGGTAATCTACTGTGAACTTTAGTTGGTGAACATCCTAGAGATTGAGATTTGAAATCATCTACTGTCGAATTTGCATATAATAATTCCATAGGACAAAAGGCATGAGTCCAGTAGAAGTAGTGTATGGGTTTAAATCTAGACAATCAATAGATCTCATTCCTATGAGTCAATATGCTAGAATATCTGAGTCTGCATCTACATTTGCATCACATCTTCACGACCTACATAAGGAAATCAGCAACAAAATAAATCAGAGTAATGCAGCATATAAAGTTTGAGTTGATCTTCATCGGAGAGTTAAAAGGTTTGAAGTTGGATGCTATGTGATGGTTCGGATTCGTTTTGAACAGTTTCCTCCGAAAACTATGAAAAATTGCATGCACGTGAAGCAGGACCTTTCGAAGTGATAAAAGAATAAATGGTAATGCATATGTTCTAAATCTTCTTGAAGGTTTTGGTGTTAGTCTCATATTTAATGTTGAAGATCTGGAAGCATACAAATGTCTGGATTTCAATCTGAGTAACCCCTTACTTGATGAACCTACCCAAGACCTTATTTCTGAAGGACTATCCTTACCTCCACTTCCAAATCTCCCACCCTATGCAGCATAACAAGTTGATAAAATATTAGAGGATAAGATTATATCTATTACTGATAGTGGAACTAGACGGTATTTAATTGATTAAGGTGATATCAGTACACAAAAATGTTTTGAAATTAAATAGATTAAGATTTGTGCTCTAGCTTTTCAATTCCGCCACAATATCAAAGTGGCTAAGCGGGTCGTGATCCACAAGGAGGGATGCGATGAAAGCATTTTGGTACTTTGTCAAAAACAAGTTATTTCTCGGTTTTGAAAATAAAGAGAAAAGAACTTAAAAGAATACGAAAGTTAAAAGAATACGGTTTGGTGGAAGTGGGTTTTGAGAAAAAGAAAATAAAAAGAAAGTGAATTATGGTTTTGAAAACGGTGGAAAACACGAGTGATGTAAAAAAAGAATGATATAGGATCACTAATCTACTAACTTCCTCCATAATTACATCTTGAAAAATTCGTGCCTCAATTTGGATCATCGGCAAATGTCCAAGCAAAACACATAAGATAGTGAATAATGTAACTTTTTAAACACCGAATGTTAAATCATCAAGAAAATCAAGTATGAAATAAAACAAGTTTAAAAATCATTTTAAAAACCAACACACATCCTCATGTGCCTTTAAGAACACTCGCAGAATGCAAAGTTTGAACCATGACATGCAAATGATCAATTGGGTTAAAAAATCAATCAAAAGTAGAATGAGTAAAGGAGAGAGACTAGTGAGCCGTGAAAACAAAAAAACAATTAGAACAAGAAATGAATAAACTCAACATACAAAAGATTGGGATGATGAAAAAGTGAGCTTGAATCTTCTTTGATTGTCACTTTAATGGCAGATTACACACTCATTTCCTCTCTCTTTTCTGGACTAAACTAGAACAAAAAGAAATAAAAAAAATGAAGATTACATTTCAAAACTAACTAATAATATACTAACCCAAATTTAAAGTAAAAGCCTAAGCCTAAACTCTACTCTTTGTCCTTTGCCTCAGCTGTTGGTGTTGTATTTATAGGAGGAGAGGAGTGCCAGAAGGTGGTGAAAAGATGAGGTGAAATTGTTGTCCTAACGGCCCAGATATGCCTTATTAATAGTTTATGGTGATATTATCTCTTAGTTTTATTAGGCTTTCTAATTCACTCATGTAACGAGTCTTTACCCGATGACTCCCAAACTAGATGATTTTAGGGTACCAGGTGAGAAAACACCCTCGAACTTAAGAAATTAAGCAAATAAGCTCATATAACTAAGGGTTTTATTGGTGATATGAACCACTTTTAGGCGTGAACTCTTATGCTTTATGAGGCACAACTACCTAACTTAATCAGAGGATTTTATATATATATTTCTTTATTTCTTTTTTATAATACACAAGAGTCTTTGTTTTAAATTCTAAGTATGTAAGTGCATGTATAGGTGCATATTTTATCAAGGTAAAAAATCAAGACCAACTTACTTTTCTAATTTTCTTCCTAAACTTAGAAATTAAATAAATACTTTTATTTTGACTTAGTATTAAGAAATCCTAATTATGATTCCCCTATTCCTTAAGATTAACTTAATTTCTTACAAAAATAGGTCAAAATATTGTTTCCCACTTCAAAAGTTTTATAAAAAAATAATTTTTTTATATAATTATACAAAAAAGAAAAAAACTATGTTAGTAGAACCTTTCCCCGCATCTATGTCATGCATTGTCCTCAATGTATGAATGAATGCATATCTGTATGAAAAAACGAGAGGGAAGAAAAAAATTACCTCAAGGTGGTGGTTTTGGTTTTGGTTTCGGTCTGATTGGTGCAAGCGTTGTTGCCCAATCTAATGATGCGGATTTCGTAGGAAACCACCTTTGACCTTTAACCCGTTAAAATTTTTATAACCCCCGAATTGAATAGGATCATGTAAGATTCTATCATGACACTAATCTTGGTTAAATGACCAATCTTGGTAAACCATCTTAGAGTTATATTGTTCAACACCTTGATCTAATAATGAAATGTGATTTGGTGAAATGATTGATTTGGGCTCAAGAGTGAAAGGTACGAGAACCAATACCGACTCAGGGAGTTGATTTAAATCAAGTCGAGGTTCAAGAGTTAGGTTTAGTTCAAGAGTTGGGTCCAAATCAAAGAGTAGAGTTTCACATTCATTTTTCATCAATGGAATGTGACTTTTCAAAATTGGTGGTTCATGTTCAAGATTTATAGGCGTGGGAATCAATGTTGGCTCGGCAATGTGGTCAAAATCTGATAAGGATACATTAGTCAACATTGATTCAAAATTTAGAACTAAATTACAAAGTTGGGGATTCGGTCACATTCATGTTTAAGTTCAATTTCATTAAAGTGAAAACTTGTCAATTTGTCAAAGGTTTAGTATTGGTCAAGTTCAGCATGTTGTGACGAAATTCAATCTCGGTTAAAGTTTCCAAGACACCATAATTTTTGGGTCTTGTCAATATAGCTTGAAAAATCAGGAATTGTTAAAAATGTGTTGGTAGAGTTTTCTCATTCCTATCATTCATAACTGATCTAATTCTGTCCTATTAATAGATTGATTGAAATCATTTTAGCATTGAATCATGACTTCTATACTATTCTCCAAGTCAATCAGTTCTTCCGTTCTTCGTATTGTTGTGGTGGGACCTGAAAAAGGGAGTGTGGATCTTGATTTTGAAAATTTTGAGAGAATTGTGAGTCCATCATATTTTGGAATTAGTTTTGAGACTCAAACATAGCTTCTAGACTTTTAGTCAACTCAGATTTATCCTTATGGCTTGATCCTGACAAGAAGCATATGAAGCTGGATGTTTGAAAGGTGGTTGACCATATGACTCGAGGGAGGTGTATTCCCACTGGCTCGATGAAGAGTAGAGATTGTTTCAATCTTATTCATAATACTAGGATTGGGAAGTATGTTGAGTCGGATAAAACTAATCTGGCATATTTGTCAGATTCATGTTATGCAATGTCGGGTTAGTGATATCCGAGTCAAAAGAGGTCGGGTGAAATATGGATTCCTATTAGCATGGAAATAATTAGGGTTATGATCCATTTCACATGAAAAACACAAACAAAAAACAAAAAGAAAAAGAAAATCAAGCCTATGTCAGGGTAGACTTTAGACCTATATGAGTCCTAACTAGTTGACTGTCCAAGAGAGGTATATTGTAACAGTCTGACCACAGGTTAATCGGCCTAGTAGGGGCAAAAATCAGTGGGAGGTATCTGTGCATAGCAACGGGGCTTAATTACGTTAAACAACTAGTTTTCGAAATTCTTGCCTATTAATCCCCAACCTTAGACATAATTTGACCAGAGTCAAACTCTAACAACTCCCTCTCGAGGTCAATCTCTATTGAGTCTAAGATGTGCCCAGGGCTAACATCTACTCAGATTTTAGTTAAGCTGGGTTGTAAGCGAGGAGATAATTTTTGGGTAAGGAAGGGTAATGACTCTCTTACCTTATCATTTTTATCAGATTTGCCCTTAATCGTTTTTGTGCATGTGTACAAGTATATAGCAAAAAAAAAAGTACACTCCAAGCAATATAAACGAACTCAAAAGTAATTCTTGGCTACATTCAATGCTGACGTACCTTGGTTCCAGCATTCTTCAACAGTAATGAAGCTCCAGCATTCTTCAACAGTAATGAAAAGATAACGAAATTAGACAAATGCCTAAAAATGTAAAGTCTAACTGTTTTTAACATTTACAATCAACCAATTACTATTGAATTAAAATCAATTTGCAGAATAAGTTAAACAGAAAAACTAATGGCTACAGAAACTTGGATTTTACAATTCAAGGACTTTGCAATAAAGAAGGGTTAGTAGTCCGTCTCCTTTGCTGCACAAATGCGGCTTTTGCGCATTTACGCGGCAATATGGAGACTCCCTGAGCTCTGCTTTCTAGAGCAAAGGCACATGGATGCTATATGTGTTCTGCAACTGTTTGTTTCTTAAAATTAGTCCATGCACACAAAAAATGAGAAGGAAATGTTAACCATTTAGTAAATAAAAGAAATATTGTCCCTCCCTGGCAACGGCGCCAAAATTTGATTAAGGTGAAACCAGTGCACAAAAAAAGATTTGAAATTAAAGAGATTAAGATTGGTGCTCTAGCTTCCTCAATTCTACAGTAATAGTAAAGTAGCTAACCGGATCATGATCTATAAGGAGGGATGCAATGAAAGTGTATCGGTATTTTGTCAAAAACAAGTTGTTTCTCTGTTTTGAAAATAAAGAGAAAAGAAGTTAAAAGAATACGGAAGCTAAAAGAATATGGTTTGGTGGAAGTTGGGTTTTTGAGAAAAAACAAAGTGAATTTGGGTTTTGGAAACGGTGGAAAACACGAGTGAAGAAATATAAAAGAAGAAATAATATAAGCTCACTAATCTACTAACTCCCTACGTACTTACATCTTGAAAGATTCATGCCTCCATTTGGATCATCGGCAAGTGTCCAAGCAAACATATAAATAGTAAAGAATGTAACTTTTTAAAACACCGAATGTTAAACCATCAAGAAATCAAGTATGGAATAAAAACAAGTTAAAAAATCATTTTAAAAACCAACACCATCCTCATGTGCCTTCAAGAACACTCGCAGAATGCAAGGCTTGAACCAAGACATGCAAATGATTCAACTGGGTCACAAAATCAATAAAAAGCAGAATGAGTAGAGAAGAGAGACTAGTGAGCCGTGAAAACAGAAAAACAATTAGAATAAGAATTGAATAAACTCAATATGCCAAATATCGAGATGATAAAAAAGTAAGCTTGAATCTTCGTTGATTGTCAAAGATTGCACACTCGTTTCCTCTCTCTTTTCTGGACTAAACTAGAACAAAAAGAAATAAAAATGAAGATCACATTTCAAAACTAACTCACAAATCCTAACCTTAGTCTAAAGTAAAAGCTAAGCCTAAACTCTACTCTTTGTCCTTTGCCTCTGCTTCTGGTGTTGTATTTATAGGCGAGGAGTGCCAAAGGGTGGTGAAAATATGAGGTGAAATCGTTGGCTCAACGGACCAGATATGACCGCGGAAACGCGGCAAAAGCCACATTTCCGCTGCTAAGATCTAGTTGTTGGGTCAGAGCTTTGGCCGTGTGATCTCCCATTTTCAATTGTTCCCGTTTCTTCAGATAAGATTTCCTCTGGGTGATGGGATTTCAGAATATCCCCGTTGATTTCTTGGCTAGAAAATCTCATCTTCAAAAATCTAAATTATTTGGATTTTTAGGATTTTCTCCTCTTTCTCCATTAGTTACACCTGCACACATTAGACATTAAAGAGTTAAATAGAAGAGTTTTATTACAATTAAAAATATAAAAATATGACAATAAATATGCAATATTAGTGAATAATCATACCCTCATACTTATCTTTTGCTCATTCCCGTGTAAAACAAAAAAATTAGAATTAAGAATTTAGCCACTTTTGCCGGTCACTCGACTACACTGAGCATGTGCAACAAGCCTTTAAATCTCTATGTTACCCCTAGAGGGGGAATTATAGTCTCATGAGGGTTTTCAATGAATTACACCCACAAAATTCATAAAAGAAAGAAAACAAAGTGTTAGTATTTTTTAAAACGCTTTGTGAAAAAGAGAATTTTTTGAAGAATTCTTGCAACAATTTAAGTGATCTATACTTGGGATCATCAAACTATTCATTCCTAAACTTAGTCTCTATATAAGAACTTGTTATCAATAAGGATTCAAATTGTATTTCTCACCTACTCTATTATTTTACCCTAAATCATATGCACCTTTGAGACCATGAATATATGACTCGGGATTCTTCAACTCTAACTCTTATGTCTTATTAATAGTTTATGGCAATATTATCTTTAGTTCTATTAGGTTTTTTTAATTCACTCATGTAACAAGTTTTTAGCCGGTGACTAACAAACCAGATGATTTTAGGGCATCAGGTGAGAAAACACCCCTCGACTTGAGAACTCAAGCAAATAAGCCCACATAACTAAGGATTTTATTGGTGATATGAACTACTCCCCTCGGACTTAAGAACTCAAGCAAATAAGCCCACATAACTAAAATTTTATTGGTAATATGAACTACTTTTAGGTGTGAATACTTATGCTTTATGAGGCACAACTACCCAGCTTAATCAAAAGATTTTTGATATATATTTTTCTTTTTTCTTTTTTTCCTTTTTATAAGGCACAAGAGTCTTTGTTTTAAATTCTCAGTGTGTACGTGCATATATAGAGTGCATATTTCATCAAGATAAAAATCAAGATCAAATTACTTTTTCAATTTTCTTTCCTATACTTAGAAATTAAACAAATACTCTTATTTTGACTTAGTATTAAGAAATCATAATTTTGATTCCCCTATTCCTTAAGATTGAATTAATTTCTTTCAAAAATAGGTCAAAATATTGTTTCCCATTTCAAAAAGTTTTTTGAAAGAAAAGAAATTTTTTTATATATTTATAAAAAAGAAAAAACTATGTTGGTAGAACCCTTCCCCACACCTATCTTATGCATTGTCCTTAATGTATGAATAAAATGCATATATGCATGAAAAAATGAGAGGGAAGAAAAAATGTTACCTCAAGATGGTGGTTCCAATGATGATCTGATTTGTGCAACTGTGCAAGCTTTGCTGCCCAATCTAATGAATGTGGAGTTTGCTGGAACCCACCTTTGATCTCTAACCTGTTAAAATTTTTATAACCCCCGAATTGAATAGGATCATGCAAGATCCTATCATGACGCTCATCCCGGTTAAATGACCAATCTTGGTAAACCATCTTGGACTTATATTGTTCAACACCTTGATCCAACAATGAAATGTGATTTGGTGAAATAATTGATTTGGGCTCAAGAGTGAAAGGTACGAGAATCAATATTGACTCAGAGAGTTTATTTGAATCAAGTCGAGATTCAAGATTCGAATTTAGTTCAGAGTTGGGTCCAAATCAAAGAGTAGAGTTTCACATTCATTTACATCAATGAAATGTGACTTTCTAAAATCGGTGATTCATGTTCAAGATTTATAGGTATGAGAATCAATGTTGGCTCAGGAATGTGGTCCAAATCTGATAAGGATATAGGAGTCAATATTGATTCAAAATTTGGAATTAAATCACAAAGTTGGGTATTGGGGTCACATTCATATTTAAGTTCAATTTCATTGAAGTGAAAATTTGCCAATTTGTCAAAAGTTTGGTATTGGTTAAGTTCAAGATGTTGTGACAAATTGAATCTTGGTTAAAGTTTTCAAGACACCATAATTCTTGGGTCTTGTCAATATGGCTTGGAAAATCAGAAATTATCAAAAATGTGTTAGATAGAGTTTTCTCATTCGTATCATTCATTGGGTTGCATAACTGATCTAATTCTGCCCTATTGATAGACTGGTTGAAATCATTTTGACACTGAATCATGGCTTCTATACTATTCTCCAAGTCAATCGGTTTTTCATATTGTTGTGGTGAGACCTAAAAAAGGGAGTATGAAACTTTGTTTTGAAATTTTTGAGGGAATTATGAGTCATCATATTTTGGAATTGGTTTTGCGACTCAAGCATGGCTTCTAGACTTTTAGTCAACTCAGATTTATCCTCCATGGCTTGATCTTGACAAGGAGTATATGAAGCTGAATGTTGGAAAAGTGGTTGACCATATGACTCGGAGGAGGTGTATCCCTACTGACTGGATAAAGAGTGAAGATTGTTTCAATCCTGTTCATAATACTGGGATTGGGAAGTATGTTGAGTCAGATAAAACCAATCTGGCATATCTGGTTCATGTTATGTAATGTAGGGTTGGTGATATCCGAGTTAAAAGAGGTCGGAATGAAATATGGATTCATAGTAGCATGAAAAAATTAGGGTTATGATCCATTTCACATGAAAAAAATAAACAAACAAAAAGAAAGAGAAAATCAAGCCTATATTAGGGTAAGACTTAGACCTAGATGACTTCTAACTGGTTGACTGTTCAAGAGAGGTATATTGCAGCAGTCTGACCATGAGTTAATCTGCCAGGTAGGGGCAAAACTCAGTGGGAGATAGTCGTACATAGCAACGGGCCTTGATTACGTCAATCTACTGGTTTTTGAGGATATTGCCTCTTAATCCCCAACCTTGAACACCGATTTGATCAGAGTCAAACTCTAACAATTTTCTCCTAAGGTCAGTCTCCTATTGAGTCCGAGTGTCCCTAGGGCCAACGTCTATTAAGATTTTAGTTAAGCTGGGTTAGTGAGTGAGGAGATGGTTTTTGGGTTAAGGGTAATGACTCCCCCACCTTATCTTTTTTATTAGATTTACCCTTAGTCATTTTCGTGCATGTGTGCAAGTATATAGGAAAAAAAAGTACACTCCAAGTAATATAAACCACTCAAAAGTATTTCTTGTGCTACATGCAATATAGACGTACCTTGGCTCCAACATTCTTCAACAGTAATGAAAAGGTAACGAAATTAGACAAATTCCCTAGAATGCAAAGTCTAATCGTTTTTAACATTTACAATCAACCGGTTAATGTTGAATTAAAATCAATGTGCAGAA
The DNA here is from genome assembly GCA_038442645.1 of Agave tequilana. Taxonomy (NCBI): domain Eukaryota; kingdom Viridiplantae; phylum Streptophyta; class Magnoliopsida; order Asparagales; family Asparagaceae; genus Agave; species Agave tequilana. Next base: position 161,386 of record JAVJIF010009409.1, read on the forward strand.
TAAGTTAAAAATAAAAACTAATAGCTGCAAAAATCTGAATTTTGCAATTCAAGCGCCTGCACAAAAGAAGGGTTAGTAGTTTCTCTCCTTTGCTGCATAAATGCGACTCTTGTCACATTTTTGCGGCAATATGGAGACTTCCTGAGCTCTGCTTTCTAGAGCAGAGGCATAGGGATGTTATATGTGTTCTGCAACTGTTTGTTTTCTAAAATCAGCTCCTGCACACAAAAATAGAGAAGAAAATGTTAAACATTCAGTAAATAAAAGAAATATCGTTCTCTCTCCTGCAACGACGTCAAAATTTGATTAAGGTGAAACTAGTGCATAGAAAAAGGTTAAATTAAAGAGATTAAGATTGGTGCTCTAGCTTCCTCAATTCTACCGCAATAGTAAAATGGCTAAGCGGGTCATGATCTACAAGGAGAGATGCAATGAAAGTATTTCGGTACTTTGACAAAAATAAGTTATTTCTCTTTTTTAAAAATAAAGAGAAAAAAGTTAAAAGAATACGGTTTGGTGAAAGTTGGATTTTGAGGGAAAAAAAAGAAAGTGAATTAGGGTTTTAGAAACGGTGAAAAACACGAGTGAAAAAATGTAAAAGAAGAAATGATCTAGACTCACTAATCTACTAACTCTCTACGTACTTACATCTTGAAAGATTTATGCCTTAATTTGGATCATCAGCAAGTGTCCAAGCAAAACACATAAGATAGTGAAGAATGTAACTTTTTTAAACATTGAATGTTAAACCATCAAAAAAAATCAAGTATGAAATAAAAATAAGTTTAAAAATTATTTTAAAAACCAACATTTATCCTCGTGCACCTTCAAGAACACTTGTAGAATGCAAGGCTTGAACCAAGGCATGCAAATGATTCAACTGGATCACAAAATCAATCAAAAATAGAATGAGTAGAGGAGAGAGACTAGTGAGCCGTGAAAACAAAAAAACAATTAGAACAAGAATTGAATAAACTCAACATACCAAAGATCGAGATGATGAAAAAGCGAGCTTGAATCTTCTTTGATTGTCACTTCAATGACAAATTACACACTCGTTTTCTCTCTTTTCTGGACTAAACTAGAACAAAAAGAAAAAAAATGAAGATTACATTTCAAAACTAACTAACAAAATATTAACCTAATCTAAAGTAAAAGCCTAAATCTAAACTCTACTCTCTATCATTTGCCTCTGCTTCTGGTGTTGTACTTATAGGAGGAGAGGAGTGCCAAAGGGTGGTCAAAGATGAGGTGAAATCGCTGGCCCAATGACCAAGATCTGGCGGCGAAAACGTGGCAAAAGCCGCGTTTCTGCGGTTGGGATTCGAGAATATCCCCGTTGATTTCTTGGTTAGAAAAATTTATCTTTAAAATTTTGGATTATTTGGATATTTTTGGGATTTTTCTCCTCTTTCTCCATTAATTATACATGCACGTTATTAGACATTAAAGAGTTAAATAGCAGAGTTTTATTACAATTAAAAATATGAAAATGTGACAATAAATATGCAATATTAGTGAACAATCATTAGTCCAAATCTGACGACACTTGGTTGGATCGAGAGGGTGTGCAGCATCTGGATCCCACGCTTTAGAGTAGTATGAGAGCAGCAAAGATATTCACTTGACGGGGTCGAGTTTTTCCCATCCCGGAGGAATTGACGAGGACATCAGAGCACGTGCCCGTTACGGACGTACCTATCAGCGAGGTGGTGCACCAGTTTGATGAGCCCAATGATTTGGTTCTGAAGCTCATCTAGTGTCCGTATTTCAACTTTATTTTACCATATTTTACTTATATTTCTGTTGTATTTGAGTGTACTTTCTTGTATTTGTTTAGTTGATGGGAACAAACATGGGATAATGAGTGGTTGTTGATTTGTAGTGGGTAGTTATCTCTTGTAACTTATATGTAAACCCATGTACTCTATTTGCAGAACTTAATGAAGAAAATCTGAAAACTACTTCCCTCTTACCTGCTTATTTCTGTCCTCTTCTCTCCCTCACCTTTTCCCTCACTCCATCTGTTTCATGCAAGTTCCATTTTCCTTTTCCACTTTACAACACATCAATCTTTCTAGTCTTCTCTCTCTTTTATAACTGCTCCTCCACTACATCAGCACGATGATAGCAGCAATAGCAGCAGTACAGCGACAACACATCAGTACCAACAACAGCGACAACAATACATCAGCAACAGTAGCAGTGGCAGCAGTATAGCAGCAATGCAGCAGCACCAACAGTAGTGGCAACAGTACTGCAGCAACACAGTAGTATCAGCCATAGCGCAGCAACAACAGCGCGACAATAGTAGCAGCAGCGGTGGTGCCGCACCACAGCGGTGTCCAGCCCCCTCTGTAGAGTTTAAATACAGCAGTACCACATCAAAACTTCACCAGCGCTCGCATCAATCCTTCTGTTTGATGATTCATGTCTGAGTTCAAACCAAATTCATCTCTATTAGAGTATGACGTCAAGTTCTTCGAGGTCGTCTATTCTGACGATCAACCCAACTTCATCTGCACCCCGAGAGCTTCACCGGTCTTCATCCTGTTGACGCATCAACTATTTCCATAGGTGATTCAAGAATACCCCCAGAATATATCTTTGAAGCCAAGGTGAAACCGAGTTACTGTCCTTGGAACATCTTCAGATTTGACTGTAGTTTAATTGGAGGCTTCAGGTATTTCTTTCCTTTAGACAATACTAGTCCTATACAGTAGAGTTCTCTGTAATTTTATCTTTTTGTTTGATGATCACATAAAGTAAGTTGGGCACACTGCTTGTTACCTTGTACTTGTCAATGTGAGCATTACATATTGGACTTGTCATCTCAGAGCATTGCTATTAATCATTCAATTTACATTTTGAAGCGTGTTGCATGTGTACAACTTTATTACAATAACACTGGTCACTATTTCAAACTGTTAACTCGTAGTCTAGATCGATCGCCCTTTGTTGGTGAAACGTACTTGATTTGCTTTGTTGTTGAACTCCGTTCATATACACAAACACGTTTCACATCAAGTTTATTACCAGAAAACTATAAAACCTTTCCCGATGTGTGTCTGTGTATCGTTGTGCGCAACGTGCATCTCTTTTTGTGTATCAACATTTACTTTGTATATGGGGTGGAAACAAAAAACAATTATGTTATGTATTTTCATCTCCAATTAAACACAACAGTCAAGAGTTCAGTAATCAAATATTTAAAAAAAAAACTAGATATAAGGATTCTAATGATTTGCTTCCATCTTTTTACCTTGATGCCTGAGCCTCTTGTGAAAGCTAAGAACTTGCTGAATGGAAGTTAGAGAGGGATTCTCCTCAAGCCAACAGAAAACTTCTTTCAAAGCCATGATGAATGCTGACCTTAAAAACTGCAAGGTCAATAGTCTTCACTTGTCGAGCATCAAATTTTGGACAAGTAGCTGAGGGAATAAGGTGTCAGTTGAAAACTTCTGTTATAGATAAGAAAAATCAGTGTTCTAAATATCCCCGATATAACCCGATATTGCGCCAATATTGTGTTTACAACACCTAGCCGCAATGATTTGGCACATCCAAACCGATATAGCGTTTTTCATCCAAAATTGCCGATAAATAGGCATGGACCTGATATATCGGCCGCAATTTCGGCGATTTTGGACCCGATATAGCGTCTTACACCCAATTTTTAGGTTAGGTATTTGGGTAATTCGAGTGATGTGGCAATGTGGCATTTTTGAAGATCTACACTTGGATAGTGATTATAGATTCATAGGCTTAATGCAAGTTATCGAGTTAAGTATATCTTAAACATATAAGTATGATGTTTTATGTAAATTTATATAATTTATGCATATATTGTCTTATTGTGATGCGATTTAAGACAAGATGATATGTATATTACAGTCCGATTTTGACATCCGATTTTTGAAAATATCCCTGATATATCCCCGATATATCCCCATCTCCGATAAATTTTTCTGGCCAATGTAGCCGCTGTGGCCGCCATTTAGAACACTGAGAAAAACCTCTAAATACTTTCTAAACACACTGATGTGAAATGTGGTATACGAGTGAATCAGAAATCAGTGATAAAGCAAACTTTGCTACGTTCCATCAACAAAATAAATCTTGGGTAGGAAAATAGTTAAAACAAATAATGCAAGATGATGGATTTAACAAAATGTGCAAGTACAGGTATACCTTTCTAAATCTAAAATATAATGATGTAATTACTCAGCTACGAAGGCAAAGCTTATATAATCAATATTATGATCAGTAAATACAAGATAGTAGATGCGCACAAACTCGCAGTATAGTGACAGCAGATTAACTTGATAAAATATTAGAGGCGGTTGTCAACCACAAATAAATAGATTGTGTTAAAGAAAAATATATCTACTGATGTTTACAGAGATCTCTCTAATTTGTAGTTGGTACTGATGCGTAGAGCTCTTCGTCACGATCGTAACGGTACCAAGATCACCTGAATCGGAGCCCGGATGCGAAAGTTACGGCCTGAAAATGAAGTGATGCTCTTAACGGGTCTGTTTTTTATAGCGGGTCTGTTTTCTGATTCTGGATCCGTGATTATAGTTGGCGGATTCACGAGTTCACACTGACGAAGAGGCAGTGCAGCGGCGGAGAGTCATTAGTGTTGTTGTCCAGAAGAGGAGGAGGCGGGGCAGTCGGTGCTTGGTTGACGAAGAAGACGTGGTGGAGGAGGTGGATCTCGTCGAGGAGGGAGACGTGAAGTGGATGGAAGCTTGGGGGTTTGCTGTCGACCTAAGATGGTGTTAAAGTGGCCGTTGATGGTCCGCTGGGGCTGCTAATGTGGAGATTGAGAAGAAGAGGGAAAAGAAGGTAGGATTATTGATTTATGCTTGCGTGAGAGAAGAAAGGGAAAGAAGATGGATTTGGTGCTTACTGTTGGGTTTTAGGAGAGAGGAGAGATTTGTTGTTTTTTTTCTAGGACTTGTTTGTAGGTGAAAGGAATAAGAAAGAGAAATTAAATTAAGGTTTATTTGAAGGAGATTAGGAATAATCCTAAACACAAATTGAAGAGAAATTAAATCTCACACAATTAAATTTATCAAAATTTCTTCATTAATCATTGTTGCTACAATAGGGCCTTTATATAAGCTTTTATAAAGAATCCAACTCAAACTCAAACTCCTAATTTAAGTAGAATTACAATCCTAAAATTTTGGAACTCAAAATATCAAAATAAAGAAAGTAAAAAAACAAAAAAAAGAGAAAAAAATCTCAAGTCCTACTACGACTTTAACTTGGACTGAGACTTCTTGGATTCATCTCTTAGGCTCTTTCATCTTGAATAGATGTCTGCATCGTTCTCCCTGGGTGGGAGAAAACTCGACCCTGTCAAGTTTAGATGGATTAGGCTCTCATTCTGCACTGGATCAATTGTTGCAAATCACTTCGATCTAGTTGTGAATCAAAAGTCGGCATTTTTCTTTTACAGCTGTTTAAGTACCTTCGAGTTCCACTAGTTTTGGTGGTGATAGTCTCATCCTCTAAAATTTTATCAATCGTTTCTGCTGTAATGGGATGAGTATCCGAGAGTGGGGTAATGGGGGTCTCTCAAAGAATGGCTTAGGGGAAGGCTCAACGATCAAGGGGCTACAATCAAAACCCTTGTAATCCACTAGATCATTAATTTTGAAAGTACAACTAATGTCATAATCTCTAAGAAGATATATAACATAAGTATTATAATTCAGTTTATTCAAGATCTTGAAAGGCCCAGCACTGCGGACATGCAACATTTTAACAGTTCCTGAAGAAAACTGTTTCAGATAAATCCGAACCATCACATAGTCGCTTACATTAAAATTTTTAAATATTTTCTACTGTCAGCTCGTAGAGTAGGCTTCACATTGCTCTATTTATTTTCCTCACTGATCTCTTTTGTGTAGTTTGTGCACATGTTTATGTTAGCAAATGCAGGCACATACTCGAATGCTTTATAGTGAGATGGTGTCGGTAGTAAGGGAGGAAGTGATTTGCGGACATGGTATGCATGATTAGTGGGCGATAGGGAAGGAACAGTAGCAATGAGAGGTGGAGTTAGCGGCAAAGCCAAAGAGGACGTTTGCTGGGCTGTCCAGTCTTAGGTCTCAATGGTAATAGCTTAATCTGCTTACCCTCGTGCTTAATTTGACACATGTTGGATCAACCGTAAATGGTGACATTTTTTGTCAAACAACCATAGTCTACCTAGTATAACTTGACCCACATTCATGGTGATCACATCACATCAAATCTTCTCTTTATAATGATTGAAATTGATTGGGACAAGACATCGTTGTTTGACCTCAAGTGCTGTGGAGTCAATACAAGACACTTTGAATGGGTGAAAGAGGGGTATAATCTCTAATTCAAGATTTTCACACACCTTGGATGATATTGCATTGATACAACTTCAATTGTCCACAATCACCTTATAACTTGTCTCCAATTTTAGTGAACGTGTGAAAGGTCGCAGTTCTTCTCCAATCGTCCTTCTCTGCTGATGGAGAGAGAACACATTTGACGACAAACAAATGGGTAGACAACATTGACCTAATGCAGTTATGATCAATATCATCGCTTGATGACTCGTCGTCAGTTTCAACATCTGGGTGATAGGTATACTCATCAGAATCTGAATCAGTGGCTTCAGTGGGTGTTTCATCTATTATGGTGATCTTAACAAGACTAGAGCAACTGGCGGCTAAATGTCCATAACCTTGGAATTTGTAACACTTGGTTGTGGAACTAACTCTAGAGTAATCAGGGCCCTTGTTTCTGTTGTCCCGTTCAAGACTCTTACCCTTGATGTCATCCTAGGCGAAGGGGTTTGGGTATTAAACTTATGGGGTTGGGAAGATGGAGAAGGTCTAGGCACTGAAGTCCTATAATTGTAACTCTTTGAAGTGTGACTGGTTCTAGTGGAATCTAAATCTTGGACTAAAGCATACGCTGTCTCTAACTCGTTGACTCCTTTAGCTAACAGTTCAGTTCGTAAGTCATCTCTAAGGCTGGCTTTGAATCTAGAAAGAATTTGAGCTTTACCTTATGGAGGATATTGCATCTGATGAGGAATTCATTGAATTTCTCGACATACTCCTTTGCAGATTTATTACCCTGAGTATGTTGGTGTCAATTGTTCATGAGACGAGCACTAAACGATGGTAGCACATACTTTGTTTCTAACTCTTCTTTCATCCTGTAACATGTGTCAATCGGTGGTCGATCTCAGGTTGCACGTCTATTTTCTAGGTTGGTCCAATACTTACTAGCTTGGCCAGACAGTTTCATTGCAGCGTACTTAACTTTTTTAGACTCAGTAAATTCGTACCATGTGAAATACCTATCTAGTTGGAGTGTCCAGTCTATGGAAAAATTAGGGGTCGTGACGTCCCTCAAAGTTGGGAACATCGATCTTGATGCTTTTCAGATACTGAGCATCAGGATTGAATGTGTTCTCGGTGTTGTTATGTCGGTTGTTTTTCAGTGGAGTTTGATTACGTGTGAACTCCACTTTGGTCAACCTTTCGTCAAGTGTCTTAAGGGTATCTAACTTGGCATTTATCTCGGCGAACATTGCGGCAATCTGTTGGGGATCCATTGGGGTGATGTGAGATTCGCTAGACTCTTCTAATATATATGGGTGACCACTACGGGTGGGCATGCACTATGCAAAACTTAATGAGGATGAAGAGATGTAAGTCTAGACTAGATGGTTTTTTTTAATTTTTTTAATGCAAAGAAAGCTGTAAATTTTCTAAAGTGCCTAAATGCAAATCCTACCCTAACCGTGCTCTGATACCAAGCTGATGTGAAACGTGGTATGCTAGTGAATCAGAAATCAGTGATAAACTTTGCTACGTTCCACCAACAAAATGATCTTGGATAGGAAAATAGTTAAAACAAATAATGCAGGACAATGGATCTAACAAAATATGCAAGTACAGGTGTATCCTTCTATATCTGAAATATAATGATGTAATTACTCAGTTATGAAGGCAAAACTTGTAAAATAAATATTATGATCAGTAAATACAATATAGTAGATGCACACAAACTCGCAATATAGTGGCACCAGACTTGATAAAATATTAGAGGCGGTTGTCAACCCACAAATAAATAGACTGTGTTAAAGAAAATTTACCTACTAATGATTATAGAGATCTTTCTGCCTTGTATTGGTACTGATGCGTAGAACTCTTCGTCACGATCGTAACGGTACCAAGATCACCTGAATCGGAGTCCGGATGCGAAAGTTACGGTCTGAAAAAAAAGTGATGCTCTTACCAGGTCTGTTTTTGATAGTGGGCTTGTTTTCTGATTCAGGCGGGTTCACGAGTTCACACGGACGAAGAGGCAGTGCAGCGACGGAGAGTCATTAATGTTGTTGTCGAGAAGAGGAGGAGGCGGGGCAGTCGGTGCTTGGTTGACGAAGAAGTAATGCTGTTGTCGAGAAGAGGAGGGGGCGGGGCAGTCGGTGCTTGGTTGACGAAGAAGACGTGGTGGAGGAGGTGGATCTCGTCGAGGAGGGAGACATGAAGTGGATGGAAGCTTGGGGGTTTGCTGTCGACCTCAGACGGTGTTAAAGTGGCCATTGATGGTCCGCTAGGGCTGCTAATGGGGAGATTGAGAAGAAGAGGGGAAAAGAAGGTTGGATTTATTGATTTGTGCTTGCGTGAGAGAAGAGAGGGAAAGAAGATGGATTTGCTTACTGTTGGGTTTTAGGAGAGAAGGGAGATTTGTTGGTTTTTTTTCCTAGGACTTGTTTGCAGGTGAAAGAAATAAGGAGAAATTAGATTAAGGTTTATTTGAAGGAGATTAGAAATAATTCTAAACACAAATTGAAGAGACATTAAATTTCACACAATTAAATTTATCAAAATTTCTTCATTGATCATTGTTGCTACAATAGGGCCTTTATATAGACATTTTACAAAATTGAATCCAACTCAAACTCACACTCCTAATCTAAATAAAATTACAACCCCAAAATTTAGAAACTCAAAATACCAAAATAAAGAAACTAAAAAAATAAAAATAAAGAAAGAGAAAAAATCTCAAATCCTACTACGACTTCAACGTGGACTGGGACTTCTTGGATTCATCTCTTCGGCGCTTTCATCTTGAATAGATGCCTGCATCACATGACATGGAGTACACCGAACTTTTTTAATTCAATTCTTAGTACATGCTTTTTCTTGTTATTTGTGTTCTAGATGTTATTATTTTGTTGCTTGGTGCTGGTTTCTTTTTATTGTCATCTTCTCTTTGCTCTATTTTGCAAAATTTTGTTTGTAAATTGGATTGTTTTATGATTATTAGCTTGTGAGTTTGAATACAAATGGAAGAGCATCTCCCAAAACTGCCTCGGAAAAAGTAACAAGGAGGATCTTCATTGTTGCAGCACCATGAAGCTGCTTTAAGTAAAGTCAAAGCATCATTGAATTGCAGCCATTTACAAATTGACTGGCAATCCAACTCTCCATGATTAGTTCCCATACAAGGCAAGAATTTCTTGACATCATTATCTTTATACATTGTACAACAAAAAGTAAATGTATGTAATAGGAAATCTATGTTGAACATTCAACAGTTAGATTAAAATGTTACATTATAGCAAGGAAAAATACGAGTTTGAGAGGAAATTTGCTTTTAACATTTAATTATCACTTAAAATGTGAATATATCAAAGAAATTGTATGAGTTCGAGATTTTGGAAATAATATTTTGCCCTTTCTAGACATATATCATGAAGACAACAATTTGTTGTATATTACTGCAAAAATTCAATCATATTAGTTTCTTTGTACATCATTACCTCCTGAGCCCTCATGTGTTTTCGATTGATATCTTTGATATAACTTGTTTTTTTTATTGAAGTGTGTAAATAAATTTTCTTTGACAGAATAGGACATAAAACATTTGTGATTCAAGAACATCTTACATGCCATGAGTTGATTCTACGAACCACATTTGGATGAGAGAGTTGGACAGGGAGTTAGTGTGAACTCCCTCCTGCCTCTCTGAAACAGCTGTTGACCATCCCTGACCTTCCTGACTCTTGGGGATTCTCTGGCCATTATCCAAAACTATTGTTGACAAGAATTACCTTGACCCCCTTTCTTTCCTGGAGAAAAAGAAAGTTAGTAACTCACTCATTTTTGAGTGAGGAACTCCTCTTGCAAACTGTTGGGGAACCGGGCGGGATTCTCTCCCTAGGGTTTCTCACCCAAAGCACACAGGCTACAAAGCTTAAAAGCAATTTCCATTCATTCAAAAACTGTCAATAACAATACCAGTCTTTACCTTAAATAGGCCTACATTAACGGAAAGATCCCATTACAACCGATATGGGACTAAAAGAAAACTACCAAATAAATAAAAATTACAATAAAAGGGAAAATAACTAAAACGAGCAGCCTAATGTCGCTTGAATTTCTCAGCCCTAATCAAACCAAACTGAAAGTGTGTGATGACGCCTCCTGGTGTAGAATCGCAATCCGGGAGAGATGTCCCCATCACAAACAGTAGGGAAGTTAGTTGATCATTACCTACCTCCCCTATGGAAAATGAGGGAGCAGGAGGAATATAGAGCATATCAAAGACTGGTTTGGGACTCCAGAAGTCTGGGAATATGCTGTCCCTTCTTCTACTGGTTTGACAACAAAATGTCTTTAGTGAAGCAGATATGAAGAAGCTTCTAGCATTTATAATGTTCTCTCAGAGTTTTTTCTCAAAAGAAAATTTTGCTGTGAGCTTGCAGCTGCTAGAGTTGGAAGTTAGATTGAACCTGATGACTTGTCAGATACGTATGAGGTTCCGCCTCTTCTTCCACCTCATTGAAACATTTCAAGCATGAAGTTAGTATTCATGCTCATCAAGCATGAAGTTAGCATTCCAACTTCTTTTATTCTCTGAACTCATTGTCCATGGATGGTCGAGCAGAATGAAGACAGGAAGATGCAATCTTTTTCTGGATCGGCTGTCTCCATGTAGCCTTCTGATGGACTGGGATACCATCTGCAAGGAAAAAGATTGCTAGGCAGTCGGATACTAGGTAAATTAGATAATGCTCTATTGCATTTAAGGCAATGTTCATTTTTAATTTCTTTTCCAAAGCTGGTATCTGATAACAAAATCTTAAAGATATGTCATGAGTGAATTCAATCCTTATCAGTGACCTAAAATTTCAGTGATGAGTAGTTTCTAAAGGTTGCTCTGTCAGGATCTAAAGGAACCTCACAATCTCATCTGTTCTTCTGAAGGAACCCCACCCTCTGGCGGAGAGAAGTGAGGACGGCCCGAAGAGAGAGGAAAGGAAAGATTCTTTCTTATTGAGTTTGGATAGCGGTCGGGTCAAGGTCGGCGGATTTAAAACCCACTTGAAATGATTTTTTTGAAATTGACCAAAAAATAAAATGGACGTTTATTTTTTATTTTTGTGCTTTTGGGTTTGTTTTTGAGGGTGTAAAGTGAGGCATGGGCCTGTGGCCCAGCTGGGTGACATCATTTCGGGGTCTACAGTGGAGAAAGTTAAGTGGATTGGGATTGGACTGGCTGTTGCTGAAGATCTAGAACTCCAGTACCTTGGGGGTTGTTTAGGTTACGTTTTAATTTTTAACAAAATCAAAAAATTATGTGATTTTATGTGAATTTGGCAAATAATTATTCATGATATTCTTTAGGTGAGTGCTTGAACAGATAAGATAATATGAAAATCTTTTTAAATCATGACTTTAGAAATTTCTATTTTGAATAGAAATTTCAAATTTCATGATTATCTTGTTGTGACATGTGGTTATTTTCCTATTTTGACTTGGACCTCCTCCTGATCTCATCAGTAGTGCTATGGTTTATATTATTTGCATGAACCGTGACAGTGTCAAAAGCTAGCAAAATAGCTTAAGCACTTGTTTGTTGAAGTCTCTATATGACCCAAGCTGATGATAACAATTTCGATTCACACTTTGTACTGAAAAGAATCATTATTTGTACATATAGATGCACTATATTTACACAACATCTGGTGCAAAGCACTCAATCATACTCTTCTCTTCTTGGAGCTTTGTTAGAGCAATCCAGTGTATTTGCCGAATTCTTCCCTAGAAAGGTTTAGTAATCTCCCAATCTCCTCACATGTTCGAGCTCTTTCACCATTCAGTCCATATAATGTAGTTCAACAATCTGTCTTTCTCTTCCACTTAATGTTGTAAGAAGCTGCTCTAAATTTTTTAACATCAATTGTCTATTGACGATAACTTCTGGTCTTGCGTCATCTGAACCGGGGATAATATCCTACATCAAGTGGAGAAAACTGATGAAGTTCAGAAAAATCAGTAATAAAGAAAGGTTTGGTTATTAATAAATTGTGTGATATGGGTCACACGATGACTACCTGTAGTCTCAACCCTTCCTTATTGAGAGATCTATCGACAGAGACAGGTTGCCCACTCTTCTCACATACAAGTTGCACGGTAGAAACACTGAGGTTAAGGAACTCTGCGATTTCTTCATATGTGGGTGATCTCCCTACTTCCCTTTGTAACAAAGATTTAGCATCAATAACCTTAGCCATCACTCCGCGCAAACTTCCCTAAATAAATTCAATTATATGATTGAGAGGGAATGTTATGATACATGCTTGAAAAATTTAACTAAGATATGATATCCTGAAATTTTATCGCTGCATACCGGTAATCTCATGATGCCTGATTTTTTAGCTACAGCTTTGATGATGGCTTGCTTTATCCACCAATAGACATAAGTTGAGAGCTTATATCCTTTATTGTGATCAAATCTTTGTGCTCCTTGAAGAAGTCCAATGCACCCTTCCTGAAATAGATCTTCACAATTAACAAAATATACAAATTTATATAACTAAAATCAAAGATACATATAATTTTTACAAACAACAGATAACCTTGATATAATGAATTTATGTTAGGTCCAACGATATGATTCTGTTCAACCATTCCAACTTTACTCCTTGATTGTTGAGAAGTTTGAGAGTTTATGGGTTCTATTGTCTCTCTCGTGCTCTATCCTTGGTGCGACATTATCACAGAACAATTTCGAGCGTTGTAGGTATTAAACATTAATTCTTTTTCTTCTAGTTAGGCACTGATCATCAATGATATAGAATCCTTGGAAAACCAGGTGTTCAAGAGCACTTTAATTGCCTTTTCTTTACTGAGAGTGAAAAAGAATAGGCCATAAACCTGTCATTATCTAGTATTTCAAGTGAGTTGTAGTGTCTAAGTGTTATTTTTTTTCAATAGCTGTATTTTGGAACAGTTAAATTGATTGCTTAACTGAGCACGAGGAACCATTTTAATGGAATAACTATTCATGTATTTTTACATCTAAATTTTTGCTAGTTAGCATGAGCAGAGAATATCCTAGCTAGAAATGAATCCTGTAGTCATGCCAATACTTTCACTTTCTTTCTTGAATTCCAGTGACAACAACTTGTCATAAAAAGTGAAGGATAGCCCACTGTGGATAACATGGAGGAGTATCATTCTAGATGATGTGTACATGTGAATAGGAGACTGATTAGTTTGTTGACGGGAAGTAATCTGATCTTAATTGAAAATGTGATCTATATGGTTTTTAGAGAAACATGGAAAAGTGTGACATCGTTAAGTGAAACTGTGTAAAAACTAAAAACTCAAATAATGAATACAAAATAAATGTCAATGTCACCATGCTTTGAAAGGGATCACGTTAGGAAATTATAAATAGATCACAAAATAGAGACTGGAAAAGATGTCTTTCGCAGTCAAGTTCATTCATTCTCTTCATACTTGAATATGAAGCAGTTATGGAGGACTCTTGAGGAGGCACTAAAGAAAGACCGGCTATCAACATGACATCAAACCCTTTTAAGTTGCTTTGGAAATTATAAACAAGGAAGAGAACCATCCCAAGAAGAGGCATGATCTTCTTAAAGGGCAAAAAACTTCCACAAGAGTTCAATTGAAGCTTAAAAGAACGGGAGCACTGAGTCAAACAGTCCCCCAGGTAAAGGTGTAGATGAGAGGAAAAGATAATGAGTAGTGTCATTGAGAACCGGGGTTCACATCAGGTGCAAAATAGAGCCTGGGAGCCAAATGGAAACAAATTGCCAAGAGTTAGCTAGCATCTAATATCGCCTAACCAAAAGGTTGAATGGCAGCTAAGAGTTGATTAGTACTTGGATTAGACCTCGGGTATTTCTCCCCTACCTGAAAATTTTAGAGGAGCATGGGGTCAACCTGGATGAGGTCCTGCAGGCTCAGCCCTTTGCCTTGATATGGAGTCGCAATGGAGACCACAAGCCGTTAATAGCTGAGAGTAATCCTCTCTCTGCATTCTCTGGCCCTCAAGCAAGCTTTGTCAGTTTCCCCCCTCCTCTCAATTCCAACATCTTTCGAGTCTTTATCCTCTAGCATGGCTCCAACCTGCAGCAATCCCCATTCACATATATTGCAAAATGTCAAGAGCATTATAAAACATGCTATTATCAAGCAGTGTAGATTCATAGAATCAGATTCCACTTCATATTTATGGTTCAAAATTTATTTTTGTAACAGATTTTTATGAGAGAATTGCATTGCACCAGCAGCAGCATCCATTGCATGTTTATAATATCTTATCTGGTGTGTTTTGTACAAAAGTTGTGTTATGTATATTACTACTTCACAGGTAATTTCATATGCAGAAAGCAATGCAAGTACCCACAGTTCTACTAGCCATTGTAAGATGACCACCAACACCAGCAGTTCACATGGACCTAACCGCGAGGTAAGAGCCAGAACAGCATCATTTTTCTTATAACCAGCAATAACATCTTTTTTTCAAACAACTAATGTTAAATTCATATTTCAGGTACCTGGTTAATAAGGTTTGTGACGAGGTCTGTAACAAGAATCAACTGAATCCTATTTGGTTGCACAGTAATTTTGGTAATTGCATTTTTTTCGATGTTTTTGTGCTCAATGGTCTCATTGTATCAGACACAATTTGGATTCCTTGTATAATTTAGCAGACAAAACTATGGTGTCAGTCTGTCGGATGTAATTTAGATATGGTTCTGAAATATTCAGAAGGTTTAATGTAATTCAGAAATTCTATATAAAATCATGTATACTTAGTTATTTGTCATAACCTTATATAACTTCACATTTTTGTATGAATTGTGTTACAAATCCAATTCATGTCGAAAGTTTGTCTAATAGTTTTGAAGGGTAATGTCCAGCTTGGGCCAGGTATTGGTGCAAAACTGGCTTAATGGCTATACGAGATGCCACACAAGAAGCTAAACCAAGAAAGAATTATATGGCAAAGTGTATCATAAGCTCCTCCTCCTGTAAGACGTTTAATTGTACATTGTAAAATGCCAAGGACTGTTTGGTCAGCTACAAGTATAACATTTTCTTTTGCATGTTTAACTACAAAATAAGGCATATTTTGTTCTATTATCATGTCCAAATATTTTTTCTGCAACTTGACCTTTGTGTTTTAGAGGATCACAGCATCCAACCTCCGATGATTCTCTACTAAAAGGAGGTATGTACCTTCTGTGAATTTTATTTTCATCAATTTTCAAATTTGTCTGCCTAAAGTTGTTCTCTGTCCATTGTTGAGTTGATAATGATCAAAGTTGCTTAACCTTCCCTGTTTGTTGAATCTGACTTATGAATTGCAGTGTATCACTAGCTCTCTTATTTGATAAAGATAGGGAATCTCTCTGTAACATTTAAGATTTTATGTTCTTACATCACCAGGCAAGCAATGAATATTTCATTGTTGCCTTGGCCATGGGGCACCATCCATTTGATTTATTTTTTGCCTTTTTTTCTTTTCTTTTTCCTTGTCTTTCTTTTTCCTATCCTTACCATAATTATTTTATACACCGTATGCTTGTATGATAGTACATTCACCTATAGTTTCTTGTTTAAAGTAAAAGATGAATCAATGGTACAACAGTACCTTGAGATAAAGGGAGAACTCAGCTTCTTGTCTCCGGGTGAGATACCTTGATCTCTCCAACCTCGATGAGCATCCTTTCATAAAGCCCCTGCCTGAATCGGCACCGTCCACATAACTATCACCAAATGCAGTTGTCTTCCTCCTCCTCTTCCTCCTCCGGGCTGCCACCCCACTCTCACTCAAACAACCATCAGTGAGCTGTTCGAGCGTGAGAGCTGAAGAAACGGCATCCTTTGCAGCTTCAGCCGCTGCACTGGCAAGGCTGACAGCTTCAACAATCACAGCAATTGTAAAAGAATCATCTGAGGCTGTCACATTGGAACTGTGTTTTGAAATGGTGGAGGTAGAAGATTGAGAAGGCAGCGACTGTGATATTTGAAGTGAAGGCTTTGAAGGCAGAGAGCGAGGGAGAGGAAGCGAGAGAGCAGCGAGAGAACGGTTGAGAGGGCATGCAGGCATGGCTACTTGGTGCCAGCAATGGGCTGATTGCTTACAACTGTTGAAAACATTATCATACCTTGCAGCTAAAGATATTTTTTCTTCTGTGACTGGACAACTCTAGCTTGTTTTTATGTGGGAGGAAGAAGATAAGGGACGTGAGTTGAGAATTTGAATGCCTCTCTTTCATTCCCCCTTGTATACTCAGAAACACTAGAACCACACAGGATAAAATCCCATCACATAATCTGTGAAAACCTCAGATAGAGTTGTTGTGGCTTGAAGCCAAATTAAAGCATGTAACAAGAACATGATAACACAATCCACAACTGCATGAAAATAAAACTTGGGTACAGAGCTTAAATTAAAAGAAGACATCTTCTAATCCAGCGTTCTCTCTCTGGCACCTCCCTCCTCTTCGGAAAGAAGAAAATATAATCAGTGTTGTTGTCGTTAGTTATGGAAGCCATTTTCAGCTGGGGCTTCAACCTTGACGTCGTATCCATGATAAGGAACCTCAATCATGGGCCGAGGACTCGGGCGACTACCAAAATCTCGCGGAAAGGACTCAAAATCAGGCCCAAAGTTGAATCTCACTTCACAGTTGGGCTGGTTAGGCAAGGTGTACATTGAGGCTGCTGGATAATATCTCCCACCCAAAAGGTCTGTGAAGGCAACACCTTGGCATACTCCATTTTTGAAGAAAGATATCTCGCTCCCTGCATACATGTTGGTATAGTGTCATTATGCAAGTTGATGAATAAAAGTATTAAAAAGAAACAAAAGAAAAATTGCTAAAGTTAAGAATTTAGACAAAAGAACTATAAGCTTGTGCACATGTAAGAAAGAAAGTCGTTGATGTTAAAAGAACAATTGTGATTTCAAACCTTAAAAGTGTATTTCTCACCATGATTTGAGTTTGTTTTGGAAACTACCATATGGTAACAGAAAATTAAAAAAGAGCATATTCTTAGAGATAAGCATCAATGTTCTTAAAGATCGACAACGAACAAGGTTGTCTCAAGTTTGATCATTTGGCCACCCATTATAAACATTAGAAATACTATCTCAAAGATTGATTCACTTGAACAAAGGTTTCTTATTAGCATGTCAGTGACTAGGAAAAATGATGATGAGCATGCCTCCTTGGATCAATCCCCATTATAAATACCACGATTCGTATCAGTTTGTTTAAAATACCAGCTAGAAGCATCAGATAAGGTTGAGAACCCGACTGAGCTATCCCATAACAGGAGCTGAACTCTCTTTGATGGATCTGTGCCAATCTTAGCCCTTTGTGCTGAACCTAACCCTGTAACTTCTGCTAGGACACCAACTCTGTGATAAGCTGTACCCACCTAGTTGCACTCAACAGTTCTTTCATGGTTCCTCACCAGGCAATTAATTACCTAGTTTCTGTAAATTAATTTCTTAGAGTTATATCTTTACAAAGAGCTCATTTCATCTATAAATCACATACTTTAAAGGCAGGCAGATAATAAATAGATATGAAGGCATGGAGTAAACTAGAGAAATGATGATATAAAATCTTGACTTCTCTTGTTTACAAGGAAATATGTTCAGAATCATTAACTAAGATGGTACCTGAAGAGCCAGCAGAAAAAGGATCCAGACTTTGCCAAAATCCGTAACAAGGTCACTCAAAAACCATGGACAGCAGCACTCAAGAAAGTTAAAGAATGCATTTTCACATCCCTGCTCAACTTAGTCATGTGGCATTAACACAATTGTGCAACAGGCCGGAATAAAGAAGTGATGCTACCATATATGAGTACTCCCTATTATAAGAACCGTGAATAGTGTGGCATGAGGACTCAAATAGAGTCTCTTGTAGTTCAATTCAAGAGAGATATGACCACTTGAGTTAAGTTGGTCAAGTTGGTTCAAGCCATGTGAGTTGAGTTGAGACATTGCTCAATAGAGCGGATAAGTCTTCCAGGAGTTTTGTGACATGGGCAAGGTTGGGATCCATTTCAGAAGTTGGCTCTCGAAAGTGTTATTGTGCTCCGCTACAGGTGGACATGTAACAGGGATTTCCCAGATGCAAAATTTAAATAAAGATGAAAATCAACAACTAAGATGAGGCCTAAATGCAACTAATAAGGCTGAAAGCTAATCCTATAGCTATAACGATCAAATGAGAAATGCACGTGAATTATGAAATCAGCAAGTATTTCAAGTCAGTAATGCCCACTAGATTATCCCATAACTTATTGAACGTTTAGGCAGCAAGGATATAATTAAAGGCAATCAAGTAATAGAAATAATCTCATAATGTTGGTCGTTCTAAAATATTGCAAGATAAGTCAATTCGCATGCCTAGGTTCAAGAATAGTTCTAATTTAATATCCAGATGTAGCAAATAAAGCCAGCAGAATCACTCGCTCACAATTTAGTGGACAACAAACAATATGATAGCACAAAAGATAGACCAATCTGGGCGCAAACGAACTTCTAGCAATACTAGAAAAGAAGCAAAATTAATAAAATTTAGGAATACCTCAAAAATACCTGCTCTGAATATATGAAACCACCTGCAACAGTGCTGGACAGTGATGCTAGGGATCAAAAATCAGCTGCTTCAAATACGGTGTGAATCGGAAGCAAAACTGGCTCCAAATCTCCAAATAATCCTTAATAGGTCTGTAGTGGCTTCGTGGGTTGGGTCTGAGTCAAGATTGATGGACCCAATTGACTTAAACCTGATGTGATTTGGGTTATAGTAACAGGTTTGAAAAACTCAAACCCACAACCCAAAATTCTACCTCCTCTCGATCTCTACAAAGGAGATGAAAGGCAGCGGCGCTCGAGGAGAACGACAACTGCGGCGAACACGGCGGTGGTCAATGTTGGTAAGGTAGATCTGAGTGTCACAATGGTTGTTGGAAGCTCGTCGATGTGTTGCAGAGGCACAGCGAGGTCAGGGTGGTTGAGCTCCGATCTGTGGCGATGATGAGGCCTAGAGACCTCAAAGAGGATGGGAGGTTCGTGAAGGAGCTCCGACAATGTTGCAGTGGCCTCAGCAAGTGGTAGAGCAGTCGACAAAGATTGGAGAGGGTGGCGAGGTCATGGCAGCTTGCGGGGAGATCTCGACGACGGTTGATGATTTGATCTGAAATTGTGACAGTGGGATGGTGGCAAACTACAGCGAGGTAATGGGGGTGGCGAAGAGCGCGGTGAGGCAGCAGGAAGTGGACGAGGTCGGTTGTGATCTCAGGCGACAGAGTTGCGGCGGTGAGAGAAGGGTGGTGGTGGAAACCCTAGATTGGTTTTTGGGGAGAGGGAAGGAGGACCATGAACAGTAATCGCTTGATTATTGTTCATGGAACAATAATTATTTATTTATTTTTTCTTTTTCTTTTCTTTTCTTTCTTTTTTTTTTAACTAAAGAGAAGAGGAAGAGGCTTGGGAAATTTTGTAAAGCTAGGATTTGGGAATTTTGTGGAGGGAAGCAAGAATTTAGGCTTTGGTACCAAAATAGTATGGGATCAAAACTAAAAAATTGAATTTAGGATATAGTCACGGATCGCAACCCGGATCTTGACTTCACCACCAATTGGCTCAATCAAAAGTAGATCAAATCAAAACCAATAGCAAAGTTTTCAATCAATAATTTATTGTTTTATTCATTGAATTGAGTCTCTTTAAATAGACTCTTACAAAGAAGAGTTTCCTGTCATACCCAATGTGGCACAAAACAAAAGAAAATAAAAAACTAATGCAAGTATAAAACAAAACATGACCAACTAGACTCAATCAAGACTACACAAGTTAACTCAAACAGAGTCCGATCGAACTCTAACGAAAAGTAACGACAACTACGATACATGGACTAAACAACTATCCAAAAATATAAAGAAGATCACAACTAAACATGACTCAAACCATAACCAAAGAGAGGCCGGTTGTGACACGGCGACGCGGCGTTGATATGTGCGAACAAGAGTCGATGTGATGTCCCCATCAACAACCCTACAACATCCGAATGCAAGATACTCTATTGAAGTTGATCTACATTATTTTAAGTAACTAAAAATCAAAAATCATGTATTTTTAATACTTTTGCCCATTCATCAAGTAGGCGCACAATGGACGGCCTAAAGTAGCATATTGCTTAGATCTACGCCTTTAGACATAATACAAATACTCGATCCGACCTTTCATTATGATCTAAACACTTAAAAACCCTCACACACTAATTTTTGTTAGGTTTCAAATATCCTACACCGTTAAACAAACAAACTCACTATTTCGGCCATCCATTTTGTGCCTACTCGATGGATGGCAAAAAGTATTGAAAATGCATGTATTTTGATTTTTAGTTACTTGAAATAATGTAAATCAACTTCAATGGTGTGAATCTTGCATTCGAATGTCGTAGGGTTGTATTTGAGTGATAAAGATTCGGCATCGAATCCTTCCTAAATGACACAAGTCTATCTATCTATATACACATTACACACACACACACACAGAGAGACACGCGTACACAGCCAAAAAAGGAAGCTCAAAATAAATCATCTCATGCAATTTAGCTTCTAAAGAATGCACTAACATAAGTTCAGATATAAAGAATAAACCAATGGTCACTCTAATGAGAGTTGTTTAGGAGCGGTAAATACACCAGTAACCCCATTTTTAGCTTTTTTGATATATTTCAAGGCAAAGATTTCATATTTTTTCCTAATATCTAAAACAACCATTAAAAGACCCAAAAGTACTTTGTTCTTCAATCATTCTTTCTAAAAAATAAAATTGCATTAGAAACCAAAATCTATCATTATATAAACTATTAATACCCCATAAATCCAAAAAGTTTCAACATAGCATTTTTCTAATGGTGAGTAGTTCTATTCTCTTATTGTGTAATCTCTTTTAGATAGGTTTCTCTCTAGTAAACTTTCAAAAATCAAGTGACACACAATCTTGTTTCTTAAATAAAAGGATCAATTTTAAACATTTTTATTTCCAACAGTGCCCCCCCCCTAATTCTCTTTTTGCAGATCTGTTTTATGAAAATTATGATTTATATAAATTGTCAAGTAACAAGTGATTTTGATCAATGCTTGTCCCTCTTCGCAGTCATCAAATAAATTGTAAACATTCATTTCCACAGTATTCATTATGTTCTTAGTTAATATAAATTTGTTTCATAATGAATTTATTCACTAAATTACTATTAGTTCTTGTAGAGGTGTTCTTGACATATACTAAATATTACACTCCTATGTGTAAGAGCCTCAGAAAAGAAAAAGTGGGACTAAAAAGGTGTATAAACTGCTGCTTAACAAGTTTCCTCGGAGAAGTTGTTAGCAAAAGCCTAAATTTATAGTAAGAAGCTTCAAAATTCAAATTTTGCGATGCAATTTCTTTTTGAAATTAATTTTGCAATTATATTTCTAAATGAATGTGTATATTTTGACTGACAGGATTTTTTTATTTATTTAGATAAAGTAGAAAAATAAGGCTTCAAGTCCATAAAAAAGGTCTAAATGGGTGTTAATGCCACTAGCTCAAATTATCATATGACTACGTTAAGCAGTTAATCTAAGAGCCTATATATTAGTATTTGAAGGGTTCTTTGGAAAAGAGTTGAACGTTTGTGTCATGCACAATACTCAATTGTTAGTAAACAGGACATTGGGCACACAGTAAAATATCTTAACTTGTTTGTGGAGATAAAAGATAGTAGAAAAGGTTCATTTCTATAGAAATTAATTGGTAAAAGTTATTCCACCATGGAGCCTGATTTCACAAACTTGAGTGCTTCAAGTTTCAAGTTGCCTTGGAATCATCAAGCTGTAAGTTACCATCTAACTTGTTAGGTTAGACGGAGCCACGGTTACCCACAGGTATGTTTCTTCTGTCACGTGGTTGCCTAAATTCCTCGTAGCAAAACTGAAATTGATATGACTGCTATTAGAATAGAAACAGCCGTAAAGAGTACAGGGCAAGGCTCAAATCAGCATATTGGTTGTAACCATCTGAATTGTTTGAGATCATAGTTCAAAGTCGCGGTCTCGGCTGTCAACTCGACGGGCACTGAGACGGATCGGTCGCAGCGACTCAGATCGGTCTCGGGCGATACGCGCAAAACGCTACATAGAAAACTCAAAAATTCTGTAAAAATCACGACAAATCGTAAAAAATGTATCCATCAAAATTCATCTATCACATGTTCAAAATAAATTTGTTTTTAAGGGATAATTAGGAAAATATCATGATTTCGGGGTAATTTAAAATATGAAAAAATTGAGGGATAAATATGAAAAAAATCCAAAAGAAAAAAAGCAAAAAAAGGAAAAGGATAAAGGAGAGAGATCAGGTCTCTCTCCCCTCATCCGATCTCTCTCTCACTCTCTCAATCGCTCTCTCCCTTCTCCCTTAGCCTCCCTCTCCTTCCCCCCTCTCCCCCTCCCATTACCCCCCTCTCTCTCCGTCCCGATCGGGACAGAGAGGGACAGAGGGGGGAGAGGGAGAGGGGAAGGAGAGAGGCAAAGGAGAAAGGGCGCTGATGATGGAGACGGGTGGCGATGGCGGGAAGGCGGGCGGGCGGGCGGCGACAGCGATCAGGTATGTTTTGTATTTTTTTTTTACCTGACTCGGCCAAGACTCGACATCGACTCGGCCGAGTCAGCCTGCGACTCAGCCGATTCAGCCGAGTTGACTCTGAGTCTTGGCCGATTCGATCGATTCTGGGCTGGTCCCTTGAACCGGATCTCAGACTCGTCTCGGCACAGTCCAAGTCGGATACGACTCGGCCGAGTCGTCTCCGACTAAGCCGAGTCTTCGAACACTATTTGAGATATTCATGATAGCTTGTCCACCCATACACTGAATCCAGATCTCAGAAAGCACTCAAGTAGCATGGTAGCCTTTCACCGGAGGGACGACGAGTCCAACTTGGCTTATCAACTGGTGTAAGTTGACGGTAAAGATGAACAGCTACTATGCTTTACTAACTGGCAATTTCTTGGTGAAATTGATTCGGAAAGTTAAAGATTCAATCCTTAGAACTAAAGGGTTGTAGGTTTGAGGCATCATGCAACTCCAATATGATATGAAATTAGTGTAGTCCTCTTGAGAAGAGGCGCATCCAGTCAGTGGAGTTATAGGTAGGTTGGGCAGGGTCAAGCTTTAGATGAGCCAATGTTGATATTTGATGGGTAGGAGTGTTAGGATGATCAACACATTTTACAAGTTATATAAGGACCCCCTTACTCGATGTTGGCTGTTTTTCTCTATCAGTTAGAACCATTTTGAGCAAATTATATTATGGAAAAGGGGAAATATAGCTAGTCACTTACACATATAATGGCCATCTAAGATAAGCTATTCAGAACTTCTCCTGGTTTGCTTCCTCTCTACTGAAACATCAGGTGAACTGAATGTATCACACAACAAAGTTTTTGTGCTTCTACTTTGACTAATAATTGAACAAATAAACTTTATTATCACTTAAAAACAAAAGGATCAGTCAAAAGAAGAAAAAGATCATGTGACTTCATTCAACAAATCAAGTGCCAAACCGGTTCAGACCATAAACAGAAGGTAAAGAAGGTACATGTGACATGCATATAAGGAGAAAAGGGAAATGTGTATATTATCAGTACGAGAGGAGGCAATTTGGGTACTTCATTCCCTCTCTCATTGCCTACATGACATAGGTTTACAACTATTAATAAGAAGGACCCTACCCAACTTTTCATTAAAATCGAATAAAGGTAGGACGCAATCTCGACTGGAAAGGGAAATTCGTTTATATACAAACACCAATAAAAAAACCAAGCAAGATATGTAACAAAAAATTAAGTAAACAAATATCTACCAGAGGTATCATCCTCAACCAAAAAAGAGAGGCAAAAAATCAGAAGCTATCTTAGAATCAAGTCGCATAACTTTACTGAAGGCTATTCACTATCTTACTCCTGGCATTGTATGATACTTAACTGCACTGGAACTATGATAAAGAAGGGTATGTACATGTAAAGAGAACCACAATCAAGCTAGTGTATAAAATGTATCCGCTGTCTTGACATCTATCATTTGGGGGATAAGGAGGGGGGGTGCCCACCCATCCAAGGGATGTCCGTCAAAAGGATTCAAAAACATAAGGTGGATACCCCTAACAGTCCAGTTAACAGCCAAAGGAAGTATCTAGTCAAACCAGATACCCTCCATTTGGCTCAAATTTTACCACCCTAAAAAGGTGGGTTTGTTCACCTCTCTAGGATACCGGGGTCAAAATAAATTAACAATCAGAGATACCCTAGCTACCCACAGGTTTAGGATAACCCCTAAAAATTTGATCAAGGCCAGCAGCAAAGAATATAAACCCTCTATATTTGAAAATATAGCATTCATGTTTGTATCCAAGAGCAGTTCATACAAAGAACATTGAAGCCAAAGCTAACGACTACCAAATTCTATCAAATATGATACATCTTTTCAAACTATTGTTTGCTAAAATAAACATAATAAGGCATTAGCATGTTCCCTACTTTACCTCCTTCTCCGGTCTGATAGAGATTAACTTGATTTCAGGTTAAAGTATGTAGGAGTGAAGGAAGAAGATTCCTACGAAGAAGCACCAAGTAAAATGAAAATAAAATGAACTAATAACCTAATATATAGCCTTCAATACAGACAATTTAGAACTTTGTCCATTAGGATATAACAAAATAAGGGAGCTTAATATTAGCAAAAAGGAAACAACTTTCTTATACTAGAGGAACTTGTCGGGGAAGCGGGGGATGGGGGTGATAAGGACGGTGTCCTCCGGGGCGGCGGAGGCATTGGGAGTGCCGTTGGATTTGTTGGAATTCTTCTTCCCCTTCCTCGAGGTGGATTTGGTCCACACGTTGTTGGGTTTCTTCTTGGATTTTTTGGGGGGAGGTTGAGGTTGGGTGAAGGCGGAGATGGGTTTATGTTTCTTGGCGGCCGGGGCAGCGGCGGAGGCGGAGGATTGGTTGTTGTTGTCTTGTTCTTCAGCTACTGCGATGATGCTATAGGGTTCGGGTTCGGGGACAGGGTTGGGGAAGGTGAAGAAGAAAAGGGAGGAAGAGAAGTGATGTGGTCAAGAGCATCGGAGAAGTGATCGTCGTCGTTGCCGTCGGGGGAGTCTTTGTCGGCGGCGGAATGGGGGAATGTGTCCATTGGAGCTGGAATTGGAAGGAAAGGGGTGACTTTTGGGAAGAAGAGGGGAAAAGTGCTTGTGATTTGGGGATGAAAGCGGCAATATGTTTCGGGTGCGAAACGGGCCAGACGGGCCGGCAATTCGAACGGCCCCGGCCCGCGTTTGCACCAGCCCGACCCGGGTGAACCGCACCAGGCCCGGCCCGGGCCCCGCTCCCCCAACGGCAATTTTATTAGCCGTTGGGGGTTGGGGGTATTTTGCAATTCTTTTTGCAAAATTCCCCAACGATCCGGCCCGCATTTTTGTTAAAGTATAAAAAAAGATGTTTGTGCCAGCGCCCGACTTCAATGCTCAAAGCACAATACCACGTTAGGGTGCTAGAAAAAAAAGAGAATCAAATAAATTTATGTATTTTTATTATTCACCTGCCCGGGTCATTCAGGGCGGGTCAGCGAGCCGCGCTGTCTGTTAATTCGGGTCGGGTGCGGACTTGGCCCGACGGGTTCGGGACCGCGCCAGGCCAAACCCAGCTCGTTCACACCCTAAGTGTATTTCGGAGGGGATAGTGGGGAGACTTTTTGTTCTCCTCTTTTTTTCTTTTGTTTCTTGGGGTAATTTTTTGAATAAATACACTTTTTAAAATTAATTCCAAAAACCAACCTCTTTAAAAATATTTTCAAAAATTGGCCTCTTACAAAGATCGTAAGCACCACGTCGCCAGCTGGTCATTTTGCCTTGTTAGCGGTCTCCGCTGGCGGGCGGTTGTATTTTTTAATTCAAGATTAGCAACTCTGAACAAAGTATTTTTTTTCCTTTATCTGATGTTGATAACCCGAATCATTCTTAGTCCGAGTTTGCCAACTCCAAATCAAGAATGAGATAGTTTTTTTAAATATTACTTGTCATTGTATCAAAATAGGCATTTGGCCTAGTGTTATGATTCTTGCTTAGCGTGCGGAGGTGCTGAATTAAATTTTCGGAAATGCCCCCGATGTTTTGGAATCTAAAACTTCTAGAAAAAACAAAGAGAAAGTTCTGAAAGATTTTATTTTCCAAATATATTAAAAATAAAAAGGTGGAGGTGAGAGGGACTTGAACTTTCGCGATGACTCAAAAGTCTCTCTCACCTCACAATAACTTGGACTATCGCGCTAGCCAACTACATCACCACCCCATTATATTTAACAATGACAAAATCGTAATATATATCAAAAAAATTGTATTTAAAGTGTTTTTTGGGGGGAATTTGGCCGAGTCAATTTGCTCCGGAGTTGCCAACCCGGAGCTAAAATAAAGTATAAATCAAGCTTATTTGTTTGGTCCAAGTTGCCAACCCTGGAATTAAAATAAAGCATAAATCAAGATTATTTGCTTGGTCCAAGTTGCCAACTCCGAACCAAGAAGAAAAAACTCAAAAAAATAATAAATTTATCTGGGGTTGTCAATCCTGAACAACAAATGCCAACTATTAGCCGCGGAGACTACAACGGCGAAATGATCACCACTGATGTGACGTCCACGTGACATGTCAGAGGTCATTTTTTGAAAATATTTTTGAGAAAGATTGATTTTTGAAATTAATTTTAAAAATTGTATGCATTCAAAAAATTGCCCTTTTTTTATTTATTTTTGTGTTTCAAACTTTCAATGTATTTGGTGACTTGGTCCTGGGTAAAAGTTGTTTGGTTTCACGTGGTACTCATTTTTAATTTCTTTTATTATAGTCTAACTGATAGTTTCAATTACAGCAAAAAAGGTCAAGTTGTGTAACTCTAGCTACTGTAATTAGAGAGCTACATGCACTGCAAAGGTGGACCTTCAAATATGGAGACTTGAAATTGGTCCTGATTTCCTTTAAAGATTTAAAAATCAGTAGCAAATTAGAGACTTTAATATGCCATCCAAACAAACTTTTGGGTTATAATCTGAAAATTTTCGACACTTCAAAAAACAAGTGCAACCAGGGACAGGAAAAACTTTGGGTGGGCCCGTATAGAAACAACTCATAGAGAGATTAATTTATTTAAAAGTTAAGAATCAAATTCCATTGCCACCTCACCTCGAAGGGTTTATCATTTTTTTTTTATGAATAAATGTAACAAGTTTGTCAAATCAATAGTTTTACTTAATTTTATTTTTATTTTTCTGTTTTTGGTAGGAAACAGAAAGGGAAGCTCACGGTGCATGGGCCTATCTTTTTTGGCATCGCCACTGAGGCCTTGACTGCGGCGATTCGTTAAGAATGCGTTGCTGGGCATGTACGGGTTTTTTTCTCATTTTTGCAGATGACACAAATTTTTGCCGCACAGAAAACTCTGGATTTTTTGTGTACAAACCCGCATCCTTCTTGTGTATCAGAAGGCACCAGGGCAAAGAGTCAACACGACTAAATCTCGGGTCTTTTGTAATGTAGATTCTGTTCCATTATCCTTCTTACAGGATCTTCGTCAGTGGCTTCCCCTTTATCCATCGGATGGAGTACCTGTTTGTGCAACGAAGCCTAATTTGCAGGCTTACACTGTGTTTTGAGTCGGGTTAAGGATAGGTTGTGTCAGTGGAATTATCCTAAAATCTCAGTCCCTAGTGTGGGGGAGAGGATCTAAAATTCATTGGATAGGTTTTTTAACCCGTTGGCAAAAGCACAGAGAAGCAGCAGGAAGCGGTCGACAGGCACGTGAGAGCGATCGACAGCGAATATACGAATACACCAACAAAGACTTTGGGGTTGTTGATATGTTGATAGCTGATATGGAGCAGTTCGACAAACTAGCTCAATCTGTTGACAGGACGACCAACCAAAAGTTGGGCCAGCTCAGTGTGTCGACAGGTCTCATTGAAGCTATCGACAACTACGATGTTCTGGACGAATCCGAATAGTTTTCTGATTTCATTTCTGATTCGATTTCAGAGTTGTTGGTTTTCTTTACTTCATGGATTCTCTGGCTATATATATTGAGGGGTGTTATACCCTTTTTTGTAAGCAGAATTAGTGAAAGTTAAAGAGAGTTCTAAGGTTAGTTGTTTGAGAAATTCTTCTTTATTTGGATCAGTTTTTGATCAGTTAGATCTTCGGATCAATTTGTAACCCTTGTAACTCTGTTGATTAAATAAGATCTTTTCCCTTCTGCCCTGAGGACAAAGGCAAGTTGTCGAACCTTATTAAATCTCGTTTTCTCTCTTTGTTTTGTGTCCCTGTTATAATTGCTTGGTGATTGACTTGGCATTGAAACTTTGATCTTCGTGATTAACTCCGGAAGTCGTAACAATTGGTATCAGAACTTCCTAGATTTGGTTGGGACCGTGTGTTGATCCCAAGAGCATTGCGGTCTATTAGATAAAGATCATGTGTCAATCCCAGAGCGGCATTGGTCTGTTCATGGGATCGTGTGTCGATCTAGAAACACGTTGGTTCTGTTCATTGGGATCAGTTTGGGTAGAGTAGATCGTTTGAAAACTCATCCAGGGTTTCACTTTGAGGTGAAGATTCAATTTTTTTTCTAGTTTTTGGATCTATTTTTACATTGGTTTTCCTCATTGTAGTTGGTGTTTTCTGGAGGAGATGGCTGGGGTTAATCAGTTCGCGGTGAAGGCCGTGAACATCCACCAGTCGAAGATCGATGTAGTAGAGTTCGATGGTACGAACAACTTCAGTATGTGGAGATGCTAGGTAATGGATAGGCTGAATATGCATAATTTGCAAGACACATCGCTTTTGCAAGAGAAACCAGTGAAGACTTCAAAGAAAGATTGTGACAAGATGAATAGGACGTTGTGTGGTGTCATCAACTCTTTTTTGACATAAGACATCAAGTATCATGTGATGACGGAGACTTCTGCAAAAAAAAAAAATTAGGAGATCCTTGAGAGCAAGTATTTGACAGAGCATTGAGAATCTCTTCTATCTGAAGAGGAGGTTTTACCACTTCCAGTTGAAGAATAGAATCTTCATTGGTGAGCATATGAAAACTATACGACCTTCTTACAGACCTAGCTAATGTAGATGAGGTGATTAAGAACGAGAACAAAACATTGATTCTTATTGAGTTCTCTTTCGGATAAAGAGTATGAGTCCTTCATTCTAACCTTGATCAATGAAAAGTGTTCACTTAGCTATAATGATGTGTCAGTGCTCTTGTGAATCACGAGATGAGAAGGAAAGATAAGGCGTCTTCTTCCAGTAGCACAACAGCAGAGGCGTTGGCTACAAGAGGAATTGGTTTCACTCATCGGAAGGACAAGATAGATATTGGTAAGTCTAAGGTCGGTAATCGCGAATTAAGAAAGGCCTAGTGTGCTTTCTGCAAGAAAGAAAGACATTAGAAGATTAATTGTCCATGGCTCAAGAAGAAGAAGGGACTGAAATCTGAGGCAAATATTGCACAGGCGAATGATGGTACTGATTCTGACTCTTTAGTACTACTTTCTCTCTGTTACTCCTTTAGTTTGCTACTCGGAAGTGTCTTAGTGGGCTTTGGATACGAGTGCTACCTATCACGTTTGTCCCAAGCGGGAGTGGTTTGCTAGTTTTGAAAAACTAGATGGAGGTTTGGTGTCGTTTGGAGATGGACACACAAGCCATCTTGAGGGATAGGTACATCTCGTATCAAGATATTCGATGGGCTGGTGAGAGAGTTGCAGGATGTGAGGTACGTTCCTCAATTAAGAAGAACATTATCTCAGTTGGAGATTTTGAAAGCACAGATCCTAAGAGGGACACTTGGAGAACGTGTTCCTAAGATGTTCAGTGGCTCATTGGTTGTTTTGAAGGGTATTCAAAACAACAACTTGTATTACTTAAAAGGTAGTGCAGTTAGTGAAAATTTGGCGGCTTTAGAACATTTGAATGGTAATTCCATCAGGTTATGGAAGATGAAGCTTGGACAAGTTGGCTTGGATTCTTTGCAAGCTTTGGCAAAGCAAGGAGCATTGAATGTGCAACTACCTGCAATTTGAAATTTGGTGAACATTGTGTTCTAGACAAGGAGACAAAGGTGAAGTTTGGCACCACAATTCACCACATAAGAGGTCTTCTTCATGTGTTCACATTGATGTTTGGGTTCTACCAAGATTGCATAGCTTGGAGGCCATCCGTGCTTTATCTCTTTTGTTGATGATTATTCTAGCATTGTTGGGTATACCTTATGAGATAAAATTTGAATTCCTAGGTTTGTTCGTGAAGTGGAAGAATCTGATAGAGAATCAGAGCAGTAGAAAGATCAAGGGGCTCCAGTTTGATCATGTTAGGAAGTACAAGAATCAGCTCCTGTATATAAAAATGCACTTCACAATTTGGAAAGATGGGATTGCTAAGAAGATAAACCATGCCTTGATAGAGAAGGTTCGATATTTGTTGTCTAGTGCATTATTAGACAAATTTTCTTGGGCTGAGGCTTTGATGTATGCTAGTCGTCTCATGAATAAGTTGTTGTCGACTGCGATAGGAGGCAAAACTCCATTGGATATTTGGTCAGATGGAGCTTCTTAAGTTTATAGTTTGCTATGGATATTTGAATGTCCGATCTACTTTAGAGTCAAAGATGACAAGTTGAATCTACGAGCAAAAAAAGTTTGTGTGTTTTGATGTCAGAAGAAATTTGAACAGTTACAAGCTATGAGACTCCAAAAATAAGAAGTTCGTGTTAGGAGGTATGTCACATTTGATGAGACTTCATTGTTAAAGTCTATCATCTCTCAGCAGGCAGAGAGGATGAAGACCAAAGATGTATTGTAGCGGGTGGCGGTGATGCTGTTCATCATTTCCAGTTGCTTCACGTTTGGGATCTCACCGGATATGACTACAGGTGGTGATCATGTCGTCGATTTGGATGTTGAAGACATTGATGAAGATGTTGAATTGTTTTCAATTATAGAAACTAAGATGAATCCAGAAAGTGGATAAAGAAGCATGAATCTCAAGTTGTTAAGCTAAATCAGCTCAAATTAAAGACCATTACTCTCCATGACGATCGTGATGAGGAGATTCATATGACTCAACCAGTTTGATTCATTGTTGCAACTTTGATTTTAGTTGATTGAGCTCTTTGAAGTTCGTTTAGATGAACTACGTCTGGTTTGATCCGGCCCCTGGGCAGGGTTACGTAGGTAGCCGTAATGATGCAACCCATTTGCTGAGTTAACATAAGATTTGTTGATGTTCGGTTGAGATTTGAGAAATCTTCACCGAAGTCGAGAATTATAGGGAGAGGATCTAAAATCTACTGGATAGGATTTTTTAACCCATTGGCAAAAGCCCAGAGAAGCAACAGGCAACAGTGGACATGCGTGTAAGGGTGGTCGACAGCGGATACACGGATACACTAATAAACACTTTGTGATGTCAGTCTGTCGACATCTAATATGAAGCTGTCGACATGCGTTTGTATAGCGGTGACAGACTAGCTCAGTCTGTCAACTGGAGAACCAATTTTTGGGTCAACTCAGTCTGTTGACATGCCTCATTGGAGCTGTCAACAAGTACGATGTTCTGGATGAATCTGAATAGTTTTTTGATTCCGTTTCTTTATTTTCCATTTTTTTTTTTTTGGGGGTGGGGGGGGGTGGGGGGTAGGTTGGGGGTCTTGGTCCAACCTAATAGCGTCCACTTATTTATTATCCCCGAGCGTCACTTATTTATTATCCTGATATTTACTGTATGAATATGTTTACACAAGCACGATCATTACATTAATAAATTATTCTACTAACCCTCCTAGACTGGAATGTCGTGGCTCTCATTTTACCCCCGAGCTCTGTCTTTTTTGCGTATCTTTCCAGTATTACCCGCAGAGGACCCAGATAATATTGCTTGGGTGTATCAAAGCAAGTCCAACCCACCCTATATCATCTGCCATTACTATATTTTAGTAACCAATCAAATACAGGAGATCTAATGTATGGCTATATCTCATGCTATAAAATAGCAAATATATCTTTACTGTCCATATATAGCAGCAGAGATAGCAATGCTATCTAGTCCAGCTGGCTATTAATTGGAAGATTCAAGGGGTAGTTGGAAGATGGAAGAAAATTAATTGGAAGATTGAAGAAACTTATTAGTATTAAAGGAGGGTTTTTTTTTGTATTTATTGAAACCTTAGGGAGAGATTTGTATTTATTTGACAGCAACAATAGCATTTTACTATTGTAGCGACAATGTCAAATTATAGCATTTTGGCATTCTATCATACAAAATATAACTTTGGCATGCTAATATAGCATGCTTGCACTGGACTTGCTCTCACACATCAAGCTCATATGTCATATCCACTACTTACAAGCTCTTGCCCAAAACACTCAGGCCTCATACTGATTCAGACAAGAGATTTTCATTGTAATCTCTCTGATTTAGTGAATTATCTCTCTTTTTGCACCGTGATTTTTTTTTCCCTTCGAGTTTTTCACATAATTCTCTGGTGTTTGCGATTGATTTATTCTTTTAATTTACAATTTAAGTGTAGATAAATTCCCCAAAAATTTACCTCTACAATAGCTCTTCTGTGACATGACCACTCGCGCTTCCATCTTCTCCATGACCCACGAACCTCACCATTCATGTTCGTTGTCACTTCCCACTTCTATTGTTGTCGAAGTTCGGAGGAGCCGCAATGTCGTTGCATTTCCTGTCTTGCTATTGTCGTTGAGTACTTCTTGTAGATCTTCTAAGGTCAAAAAAATCATTCATTTATGTGTCTTGATAACAACATCAACCCTTGCAGACTAAAACATAACATTCATATTGCCTTGATGATAGACGTACATAATTATATAAATTGTTCATGGTCTGCATATGCAAGGATGTCTTATATTGAAGCTTTTAATTTACATTAAATTCAACAATTTTATTCTGTTTAGGCTTGAATAATACTACATGATAACTAGAATACGATAGTATCACAGGATGACTAGAATAATGAACTATTTTTTCTATTTTTCTTCTCTCTCCCCTTTGCAAACTATAACATGACAAATTTGGCCCCACAAACCTTTACATAATCCAAAGACTACAGTTGGATTGGGGAGCTCAGACCAACAGGTGTCAAACTCATGCATTCCTCCAGTACATTGAATCACTAGAGCCAAACCAAAATTTGTTCGACCAATGTGTCGAATTAAGGAAGGAGTCACAATAAGAGTTAGATCTGAAGAGTAACAATCCTGCATGGAATGTCTGATATTAGGCAGACCTGTACTTAGATAAACATCCTCTCAGGTGACCAATAAAACAATGGATCCCAGACAATGATACCAAGTTGCCACAAGATCATTACCACCTCTCTTCCAAGCAATCTTTTTAGGATAATGTCTTGAAACATGATTGTTCCAACCAAATCACATCCAAGCGGCTGTCCTGTCGGTGTAATTACAAAGTCACACTGGCAACGGGTATTGACTTTTGGTTGAAGTCAAGTAGTGTGCTAAATAGAGTTTTTAACGCCACTTCCGTGTAGCAGTAGAGAACAACTACATTTTCACCCAATGTGGAATAGGAAAATGGGTGTAAGTTGTAGAGGGCATTTCAGCGTGCACAAACACTCTAAATCGGGCAAAAAGCGGGTTTAAAAAAAACAAAGATCCTCTTAAAACCGGTAAATGCAAAAATCAACCCACTTTAGAATAGTGTCTTGCCTATCAACGATTCATGTCCTAAAAAGGCAAGCACCTCTTTGACTTTCATGGTTTATTTATTATTGAAAATTTTGAATGTTTCAACTTTCAACTTTTGATTTTTAAGTATGATATTTGAGTTTTTTTTATCTCAAACTGTGATAAAGCTTCAAAGAAACTTACTTTCTCCCACCTATGGCTCATAAGTCATCTCTTTTGATTCAATATTGCTCGAAATAACACTATGTATCTTTATCTCTTTCACTAATCTGAATTTCCTAAAATACGCATATATAAATTCTGCAAATATTAGTTACGTATATTTATTTATTTATTTAAATACCCATCCGGTTTTAGTGGCCACTTTTTGCTTTAGCGCCTAGCGGCACTTGCTTGTTATGCTACTTTCCGCTATTTGGAACAGTACAGGTGAGAACATCCTTGTGTTGTTGGTAGGTTGGATCAGTTCCTTTTTTCCTTTCTTTCTTTCTCATTTTCCCCTACATGCACCGGTGTGCCAGAGTCCATGTTTAGACAGAAGGAAACCCCAATCAAGTTCTAAGAAACTTTATTTTAAACTTTTTACTGTATTTTTATAACTTCCTCACATTGGTATATTTAAACTAAAGTTCTAACGTTTTCTATCCAAATTTGAAGATGGAAATGTAACTATTTGAAAGCATTACCTGAATTATAGGGCATTCATAGACATATTTTCAGTTGGCATGCAGAAAATTATAATGACAAAAGGGGCAGTTATATGACAAAAAGTTACATTAGATTATTGTTTCAGTCTCATGTAAAAAAGAAAAAGTTCAGAGGGAATAAATATTGAAAAAAGAAAAATATAAAAATTATAATTGCATTAAGTTGGTGAATGTTTCTACAACCAGAAACATATGAACATTTTTAAAATTTTAAATCATTTGTGTACAAATTTCAAAGCATACAAGTAAGTTCTAATTTCTGTTTTAAAAGATACCTCAAAAAATAAATAAGTAATGGAGGCACCAGTAACATCCCAATCAAGAATTTCCCTTCCAGATCCTAGCTTCCTCCCTTGGCGCCGAAGAGCAAGAGATGCAAGTCCATCCGCAAAGCAAAATGCAGGAGACAGCCTAAAGAAGTTCTGGAAAAACACCAGATTACGTCAGGAGCAAGATGATATAGACTGATTTGGAACATGCATAGAATCCAGACATTCCAAGGAAAATAATTATCGACGAGAATCAAGCACCATCTATAAAAATGTAATGTATGTCAATATGAAAAGATTGTGCCAACAAATGGACTTCAACATGAATTGGCTATCCATCAATTTCATAACGAACAATAGTAGTCCACACACTACACAAACAATTTGTTTAGACGAGAAACTTTTTCAAGATTTCTAAAGAGCAAAACAACCAAAATTTAACAAACTGGTTTCATTTCTAGTATCAGATGCACCCCCAAACACACACACACACACACACACAACAGAGAGAGAGAGAGAGAGAGAGGAGAGAGAGAGAGGGAGAGAGAGAGAGAGAGAGAGAGAGAGACGAGCACATAGATATAAATAAATAGATATATACACACAAACATACATGTAGAAAACTAAAAAATAATAAATAAAAGCATATGAAAGTTTAGAAGAAATGGTGCAGTATAAGCCTAGCTAATGAATACAAACAAAATTAAACATGTAAATAAAATACTATTCATTTATTAGGTACCTGCATAAAAATTTATAATTTGTCAAAAATTTAGTGCCAAATTTTCATTTGATCAAGGTAAACTGAACATTTATGAAGACTAAAAAACAAGTTAAATGAAAAATATATTACTTATTAACAATATAATGTTGATTTTCTATCGAATGGTAGAAGACAAAAACATTTTTCAATCCACAATTCAGAAAAAGCAGAATTCTTGATCTTACTCCCTTTCTGAACATAATGCCCCATGTTATTAAGGTAGCCCTAGTTAAAGTAGCATGCGAAGCCTATTAGTTTTTCCATTCATCACTGCAGGAATATCTTCAATACATTATCATGAATGTTTTTATTAAGCATTCATGAACCCTCTCCTATAAATAACACCCCTTATTTTATTTCTGCCGGGTATGCTAAATGGAATTTGCAATGTCTTTTAGGATCATCCACCTAGATCCGACCACAGTTCCGGTTCTAACCGGTGAACCGAACCGGAACCGTGGAACGAAAACAGGAACCAGGCTATTAGCCGGTCCAGTTTTGTTTTTTAAGAACCGGAACCGCCGGTTCCGGTTCTTGAACCAAATTTTTTTATTTATTTTTTTTTTTGGGCTCACCTGGCCCGCCTGGGGCCTGTCCCGCCCGCCTGGGGCCTGGGCAGCAACCGGCCCGACCCGGCTGCCTGGGGCCTGGATTTTTTTTTTTGGGCCATTTGGACCGGCCCGCTCCACGATCCAAGTCCAACAGTCCAAAATTGAATTGTTGGCCTCCAACAGTCCAATTTTGGATCGTTGGTGGGGGTTATATTTTTTTAATTTTTTAAATTTAAAAAATAAGTTCTTTTAATAGCTATGTAGATAATTTTTTTAAAGTTTAAAAAATAAGTTCTATATATAGCACAATATTTCTCCCATTCTCCACACCAAAATTATCTACATAGCTCTCTACAAAATCTCTATACAAAATCCTCTACTATATTATAGTTTTTTATTTTTTAATTATTTCATAAAAATTTTCTTATATATAAAAATTAATATTCGACAGAGTAGAAATAGTTCAAGTATCAAAACATAAGAAAGAGAACTGAACCGGAATCAGAACTGGCCGGCCCTGATTCCTCATATGGAGGAACCAGAACCACCGGTTCCGAAACCGGGGTCAAGTCGACATCACCCATAACTAAAGGAAGATAGTCCAAAATACATTTTATGTTAGTAAAACCTCCAAATTGAATATCCCACTAATTATTTCATGCAAAGTAGGCCGAAGAAAAGCTGCAACTATAGCTTGCAGGCATACCCTCTTCTTCACATAGAAGCATCTAGCAATGTCATATATTCTTCTAAAATACTATAAATTTTTAAGGCTCTTTCCAAGCTTCAAACTAGAAATTTTCCAAATATTGTTGAATTTAAATACTAAAATAAAATAATATATCTTGACCAGATTTACCATGCAAAGAACACTTGGTACCATTCCTGGACCTTAATGAATCCTACGACAAAGCAATGCCGTCACAATCTAGCGATTCAAGTACAAGAAAATACAATAAGAGGCAAGCCTTTGTAACAGAAAAGTCCACACAAATTCGAAGGCTTGGAGAGGGCATGACAAGGTGGCTGGTGGCTCAGAAAGAGCCGTAGAGAGCTGCAGATTGGCTGGTAGAAATTATAGAGACGAATGGTGTTTGTGACAGTAGCAGCAAAGACACAACACAGGCTCAAAAATCTGCATATGTCGCTGTTTCAGCAGTAGAGTAGTTGCAAAAGTAGTTGTAGCAACAGTAATTGCAATAGTCATTATAACAGTAGTTACAACAGTACATAATTTACACCAGTGGTTGTTGTTGTTGCAGCACTAAGTAGCCGCAGTAGTAGCCGCAACAGGGAATGGAAGCAACAACAACAGGAATATGAAGCGCGGCCCATCGCTAGGCATGGTATCATATGCGCAATACGGAAACATGGGCCCAATACTAAGCACGTGCTACATGAGTGTCGCCTGGTGCAGGAGCGTGACAATTTGTTGACAATGATCAACAAAATAGGAATTTTGATTGGCTCTGATACCATATAAGAATTTGAGAGGAAAAGATCTGAGAAAGCTGATGAGTACTTTCTATACTCTTATTTATAGGTAAATACAATTACAACGCATAATACAAGTATGACTCCTAATCACGTATAACAATATGCTCCTAATTAGGTAACTATAATATAACTCCTAATTAGCTAACTACAATATGACTCCTAGTTAGGTAACTAACTAATCAAATGAGTTTAACACACACCAACTCTACTAACATAAACACGTGATGCTGGTGTTTTGGGGCACAAAAAGGGAGAACCTCATTCCAAAAATCTTGTCCTACAAAATTTCCAAATGTAGGTTCAACAATGATCCTAATCTCCCTGTAGTCAGCGATCAGCATCCAATAAATAGGCTAGTAAATACAGAAGCAAAATAGGATTAATGTTCAGGTGCCAGCCGGCAAGGTAACATACTACTTTGGGAAAGAGAAGTTACATCTTATTCTAGAATCTAGATGTTTTCCTGCAAGTCTCAAAGAAGCATTAGCCAACAACCTCAAGCCATCAAAATCTTGCTGAACAGTGACTCCCTAAATTAAATGTTGAAGCAGGTCTAAAGAAACATTTAACTCATGCCAACAGAGTCCAGACAATTTGAATTTTTGAACCACCAGAAAGAGCAAGAGTATTCTACCTGGTGACATGAGAGCTCGATAGCAGCATCATCATCATCAACATACAATATTACAATGACCTTCTCAAATCTTACCAACTTCCTCCTTTTTGCAATTGATATATAATATTTAGATGGATCGGTTGTATTTAAATAGCCTTACAATTTACCACAGTTAATATGGGCTCCAGTCTACCTACAGAAGAAAATTATATTCACCCAGACTCCTACATTTATCTGCAAGAATACAGACATACCAGACAAAATGAACAGAACTTCTATTGTGAAGCCATCTCTTCTCATACACGTGTCAAACACCATATTGGACAAAAAACATGTGGGGCCATTTTAGTTTTGTGTATGCTTTCATTAAATTTATTGTATATTAGTGTGTCCCGGCATGTGTCAGGTGTCCATGTCCATGCTTTTTAGCATGCCATTGCCTCAATTTTTCACATAAGAAGGGGCTAGGCAATCCAAACTCTTAATTCTGAATCCCTCAAATCACAACAAGATTAGGAGAGATGTTCCTTTTCTCACTAAAAGCTCTAACATAGAAAACTATCCCATTATTGCTATCCTGAATCCTTTGCATAACATTGCTAATATAATATACCTGCTTTGCAACAAGAGTGACATACCTCAAACTCTCATCTTTGGAGCTAGTGCGTCTAAGTGGGCATGAGAACATCAATAATCTTAACTAGTAAACATTTTCTTACATTTTTAACCTTTCCCAATGGATCTTGATGATTTCAGTGCATATGATGCCAAAATTTGCAATACATAAAAAGAAATATCAATATCCACTGTACATGAGTTTTCTTTCTTTCCTTTTGCTGTTTGATTTGCAAGATGTATCATTTCAGGTTCATAGACAAAAAGAGAAGCAGACTGATCTTCCAATGTCAGAAGCAAAATTCATAAAAAGGTGTCTACATCATGCTGAGGAACAGAAGGCAGAAGCTGCTAATTTTGGCTTGCAATTGTTGGTTACATCAACTGTCAAGTCTATCGGAAGATTAAAGAACCAGAAATTTTCAGGAAATGGAAAGAGCGGGTGATTTTTAAATATTTGGAAAGGTTATACACAGTATACACTAGGATTACAAATTAGCTCCTAAATCATTTCATACACGGTAATTATGGTTCTTTGCCGATAATTTTATCTTATGAATCATTATGTCATCTTACTTTTACCTATAATAATACTACAACTACAATAGAATAAACAGAAAGTGGATAATATTAGTCACTAAATATCTCAAGCTGCATACATGGCAAAATTTTAATGTGTCAGGAACAGAAATAAAGAAGCTCGTTTAAGTATAAACGTACAAGTAAAATGATAATCCTAACCTTTAGCACAGAAATCACACTTTTCGTTGTCTCAATAATCCCCATTACAAATGAAATAACCATAAGGATGAGCCCACCAAAAAAGTGCACCAGCAAAACCACATTCTGCACTCAAAATTGAAGAATCAAATGTAACAGAACATTCTTAAGGTAGGGTTAGTCACAAAGAACTTCAAGAATGATATACCTGTGCAACTGTATGATCAGAAAAGAAAAAGGTGAGGCAATATGTTGATGCAGCAATTGCTGATCCATAACCCAGAAAGATGATGATTGTTGGAATGAAACTACCATTTCCAATAAATTGATTCAAATCTACACAGATACATGAGTTCATGAGTTTCATTATTTAATAATGAAGTGAATTCACGCAGAAGAACAAAACAATCAAGTTCATAGAAGCCAAAGCGCAATATTGATGCACAAAATAAAAAGAAACAAAAGAAAAGCGCACACTGAAACAGTTATGTGTCTGTGAAGTATAAATACATACCAAAGATAAAAAATAGAACAAGTGCAAGTGCTGCAGGAAATAAGAAGCTGATGAAGTCCCATAGATAGTTGATATCCAATATGATAAAATAGAAACCTGAATAAGTGCCAACGTTTGTTAACAATTAAATAAAAAACAAAAGGTGAAAAAGCATTCCAATGGATAGATGGGCTACAATACCCCACTAATCAGCTGCTGATGTTTTGCTTTCACTTCACGTTCCCACAAAATTAAAAAGGAGAGAACAGTTTTAAAAGCCACTTAGTAGAACCTAGTAACAGCAAATTGTTGAACATACCAAATGTAAATAGTAAAGGTTAATGCAGGTTTTACTGAGTAGATTGATTGGTTGTTTTCTTTTACAGAAAATATACTGATAAAACATTAAATTTGTTACAGTATTGTCAATTGCAGCTTTGGGCCCTTGACGTAAATAAAAGTCATATGCAGATTTAACTGTAAACTAAATGAGGTATTGCATGTTTGATGTGTAATGTCTTGGTACACTCGGCAGAAATTGGCATAAACCCCTGATGTAACATATGAACAAAACAATAATTGCTAAAACATAATATAAAAATGCAAGAAAAATATGTACAAAATTTAATCAAGGCCCTTGCATGCTAGGGAAAATGAAGTGTGCAGATATCTGACACTCACGAAGTAAAATAATGGGGATGATTTCTGAAGAAATCAAAAGGCTGCTAGTTTGGAGTGTTCTACATGACTAGAATCCTCTACAGAGACAGAAAAAAGCACCTCTACCCAGTAAGGCCACTGATCCCAAAAAGGTTAGTCAAATCATAGGAAGTTCAAATAAAAGAGAGATTTGCATTACAAACACACCCAAACCAGTAAAGCCTCATTTGAAGAAAAGGATAAGTCCATTTCTTCATGTTTTTCCAAAATATACACAAAAGGAACAAAGCTCATTGTACTATCTATACCTAGGATGAAAAACACGCTAACATAGATATAGCCTCCAAGGTCAAGAAGAAGAGCAGCCCCTACAAATACATAGCACGTAAAAAATTATAATGTCGATATACATAATAGAACAATACAAATGATCTCTCCACAAAATTCATGTGTGCATATCTGATCATCCCACTCTATATCTTAATAGTTAAGGTAAACTATATAAACTACCATTAATTTTCAGGATTTACCGTAAACTACCTTTTACTTGCTTTATTATGCGTAACTCCAATGAACTTATCAAAACACAATCATCAGTCAGTTAATAATTAAAGATGGCTTGAAAGTTAATTTTCCTTGTCATTCTTAACTAATTACCACCTAAATATGTTTGAAGTTGATAATTTGCAGATGAATAATCACAAAATAGTAAGCACATCATCTCCAAAAATTACAGAAATATCATATTCTGAAATACTTCATAGCGCCATGATTAATTATTTACATAAGATTTTGTTCTTTAATCCTTAAATGTATTATTTCTTTGAAAATTATTATAAAACTCTTAAAAGTGAGATCAATATTGAAGTTGACTATTGATAAAAAATTTTACTTTAGAAAAGACCTCCTAGTAATTTGATACAGTATTAGTACTAGTTGTTGTGGTGGTGATGTTTCGCCACGTGATTGGACGGTCGATCCTCACCACAAGGGAGAGATGTAGTGGGGTAGTGCACGTAAATAAAGTACAATACAGAAAAGAGACAGACACATAGGATTTTATGTGAAAACTCTTAATTAGAAAAACCACGGGGAAGAGGAAGAGTTTCACTATAATTCTTAGATAGCAGGAATTACAAGAATCTGGGGACAACAAAGGTCTAAAAGTGTCAAAGTATCAGAGTCTCAAGAAGTCATCTGAAAAGTGTCAAAGTCATCTCCCAAAAGGTCATTTTTTCGTTGAGGTGGTGGTCTACTTATACTTGACTAGACTGTAAGCATGGAGGAAGACAGTTACGGGTGAGGTCTTCGTGATTGCACGTTTTGCACATTGTAACGTCCGTGATCAGTGGTGTTGGTTTGTTGTGACTGCATGCAGAGAAATCCGCGTTGTCCATAACTGCCCGCACTGAGTGGTGTTACACGTTATGAACGTGAAAGATAACAAGGTTGCGTAACTATCGGTGAGGATCAGGGGTGATTTTGTTGTTGGAGCTGCTTGGTTCAGAGCTGAAGTCTTCGGAGCGAAGGAATCCTCGGAGCGGAGAAGATCTTGAGGAGGTTAGAAATAACATAGACTTCAGAGGAGAGCTCTGATGTACCTCAAAGAGTTGATATATGAGGGACACATGTCACCATCTAGGACGGGGTCAGATTTGACTCCTACAGATACCCCTCCTCTCTTTCGCTTGTCGGAGACTGCAGATAGGAAGTCAGAAGAGTGGAGTTGGTAGGATTCTTTTAATACTTTGAGTTCATCATGATGTTCGTGGGCAGACGAAAATTTGGATCATAAATGCGGATCTCCAGGATTTAGTTGCAGTTTGTAGGGATCATGTTTTAGCAGCAATGATTGATCTTCTGCTGATTTGGTTGGCCGATAATCTTAAGACGTGGACCGACTTTCGGGGATTGGAGATTTGAATTAGAGGCACTTCGACTTCTTCCATCCATAAATAGAGTGGAACCCTTAGATGAAAATTACTTCTGCTATCTTCTAAAGAAAACCCGTGCTTCAAAGTTCCTCTTTGCTGATTTGTTGGGTCATCATGTCTTCTTTTTTCTTCTTCATTAAATTGAAGAAGGAACGAGAGGATGAAGGTGGAGGAGAAGGTGGTCGGGCTCTCCCCATGCGGTAAACTAGTTAGTGCATCACATTAGTTGTCGTGATGATCCTGTAACGGTACATTAGGTGTCATGACAAGGAGCCGCCGTCAAGGGTGACAGGAGGGAGTCTGGCTCCGATCAAAAGTGGTACTTGTTCTGGGCAGCTCTGAAATGCTAGCGTGATTGCACAGCCGTCCAGTCATGTCTTGCAGGCTTCAGTGTGCTCGGATGCCGATGCCTTGTGCCTGAGGATCCTTCTGTGCAAAGAGCAATAGAAAAAAATAATGGGGTGTTTCGGGACTCCACCGATGAATCACTCTCTTCTAGAGCTAAACTCTTCTTCGGAGCACATGGACGTGGTGTGATATCATCACTGTCTTGTGTGTCTTGGAGGCTCCATTATTATTGGACACCGCTGCCTCGCGTGTCTTACCAGAGTCCATCTGGAGCCTGGGGTGTTTCCATAACTTTGGAGGGCTTCTTGAGATCATTGTCATTCTCCCTGAGATGCGCAAGAAGGGCGGTCCTGGTCTGGCTTCCTTGGAGGCGTGTTTCAGGCGGAGAGGAGAAGATCTTTCACTGGAAGAACCTTTATTTTTGTGAAGGAACCTCCTGGTGTGGGTAGTGGTGTGAGAAATGAGGTCATGCCTATCAGTGGACGTTCCCGGAGAACGTATCTTCAG
Organism: Agave tequilana; assembly: GCA_038442645.1. Classification (NCBI taxonomy): domain Eukaryota; kingdom Viridiplantae; phylum Streptophyta; class Magnoliopsida; order Asparagales; family Asparagaceae; genus Agave; species Agave tequilana. Next base: position 205,255 of record JAVJIF010009409.1, read on the forward strand.
AGTTCGGAGGTGTTATCGAAACTCTTTTAATTTGAAACCAGTTTTCTACATTTATTGTGTGCTTCGTACTTATAATGCTTTAGAATTTATTAAAAAAAATATGTCCTCTGTTTGTTCTAAGAATAAAAATATTCATCAGACTTCGTGTTCACACACTTCCCAACAAAATGAGGTTGCTGAAAGAAAATACAGACACATTCTGGATGTTACTAGAACCTTGTTGATGCATATGAATGTTTCAAAGTACTTGTGGTCTGATACTGTTTTGAGTGCTTATCATCTGATTAATAGGATGCCTTCTCCGAGGTAAAGTTTCGTTCTCCTGCTTTATCCCAGTAAAAGTTTATTCTCCATTATTCCCTGATTCTTTGGGTGTACATGTTTTATTTAAGACTTGTCTCTTGGTTTAGATAAATGTCTCCTAGGTCTATCAATGCGTATTTGTTGAGTATTCTAGGACTCAAATAAAATATAGGTCTTATAATCCATCTACCATGAAGTATTATGAGTCTGCTGATGTTACATTCTTTGAATTTGTTCCATACTTCTCTTCAAAGAGTCCAGGTATTCTATCAGCACCTGTTCCTCTCCCCACCATCTGTTCCTCTATCATCACCAGAGCCTATTTCGGATGCTACTACGCCTAGGTCATAGTCAAAATGTACAAAGTAACATGCACCAAAACCACCTAGGTGTTCACTCGATGTCCAAAGGTTCCTGCCCCACCATCTGCCCTGAACTCCTCTCCAATTGCAGGTTCACTCAGCAGCAGTTTTTGCCCCCTTCTTGCCTGATGTTCCTATTGCTCTTTAAAAAGCTAAACGATCTTATACTAATCATCCTCTCTATAATTTTCTCTCTTATGACGGTCTTACCCTATCCTTTCACCAGTTTGCCCTGCCTTTGTCTTCTATATCTATACTCAGGTCTTATGAGGAGGCTTTATTGGTACTTGCCAGAAAGCAGGCCATGGATGAGGAGATGGATGCATTGGTCTCTCTAGGGACATGAGAGTTGACTTATGCTCCCAAAGATGGTTGTTGGTTATCGCTGGGTGTACACCTTGTTGCCCTGATGGCTCCAAGGATCAGTATAAAGCCAGACTGGTTGCTAAAGATTATTCTAACCTATAGCGTGGATTATTTTGAGACATTCACTCCGTTGCTCAGTTGAACTCCATCAAAATTTTATTCTCTATTGCTGTTAAGATGACATGGCCTCTGCTCCAACTGGATGTTAAGAATGCTTTCTCTATGGTGATTTAAAGGAGGTGGTTTATATGAAACAACCTCCTGGATATGTTGCTCAGGGGGAGAATCTTATTTGTAGGTTAAGGAAGGCAATTTATGACCTCAAACAGAGTCCAAGGGCGTGGTTTGAGAAATTCAGCACAGTCATTGCTGGTATTGATTTTAGTCGTTCTTATTCAGATCACTCAGTTTTATTCATCATACTAAATCTGGCTTAATGATCCTGGCAGTGTATGTTGATGATATCTTGCTGACTGGGAGTGATTCCACTGGCTTGGCAAAAACTAAAGAGTATCTTAAACGTTATTTTGTGACTAAGGATATGGGAAAGCCTAGACACTTAATTGGGATTGAAGTTGTATATAAAAAAATAGTTTACTTCTATCACAAAGGAAGTATGCACTGGATCTGCTAAAGGAAACTGGTCTATTGGGATGCAACTAGTACTCCAATAAAAGACAATGTGGATCTATAGTGTGATGGTAGTCATCTACTTGATGACCCATAGGAGACTGATTGAAAAGCTAATGTACCTCATTGTTACTAGGCTTGATATAACATTTACAGTTGAAGCACTGAGTAAGTTCATGCATAAGCCTAGAGAGGTTTATTGGACAGCTACTTTGAGAATTCTGCTTACATCAAAGGCTCCCCGGGATAAGGCTTACTATGAAAGAAGTATAGACATGTACGCATTTCTGGTATTCTGACTTAGGATATGCAGGTGACAAGAGAGACATGAACTCAACTACTAGCTATTGCACTTTTGTCGGGGAAAAATCTTGTGACATGGAGCAACAAATAAGATGTGGTATCTCGGTTTAGTGCAGACGCTGAATACAGAGCTTGGTTCATACTGCCTGTGAGATGATGTGGTTAAAATAAAAAAAAAAAAAAAACCTGATGATAGAACTTGATTTTAGACAGTCTGGACCCATGCCTATGCATTTTGATAATCAGTCTGCTATTTATATTGCTCAAAATCAAATGTTCCATGAGAGGACTAAGCATTTTGAGGTTGACTGTCACCTTGTCAGGGATGCTTGGACCAAGAAGGTGGTTTCTCTCCCATTTACTCCGCCTTCAAAACAATTAATGGGTCTTCTTGCTAATGCGGCTTCACTGAAAGTATTTTCTATCTTATGTGACAAGCTGGACATGATAAATATTTATGCTCTAACTTGCGGGGGAGTGCTAGAATTATGTCTACATACAATGTATCACATGTTTATATGTGAGTGTCTAGATACAATGTATCACATATTTATATCTATTATAATAAGAATCAAAGAGGAGAGAGCCTATTAAGCTTTCTCATGCTCTCTCTATTTTCTTCTAACATGAATAGTATATTATGCAATACCTAGTAACATGCTTGCTGGGTTCCTATTTCTGAAATATCAAAACCATCGCAGCAGCATGCATCAACATGGAGAAACATGGCAGAGTAAGACACAACTTCAAAGAAAAGTCAAAAGTAGGATCACCTCAACGATAGCAACGGCAAATGACGCTGGAATGAAGGAGAAGGCAATGCTCACAATGACTGCAGCAGAAAATGCATCTAGATCCTGTGACAAGGTTTAAAGAAATAATTCTGATAAAGCAACAAGAGAGTGGTGGTGGTTCATGGAAAGGTGAAATACTACGAAATGACTACCGCAAAAAGACAGCAGAAAATTTTCTTATTAGGTAGAAAAACAACATAATAATAAATCCAAAACAAAGAAAAGGTAAATGGTGAAACCATGCAGGTGTTCCACAAAATTGAAATGATATTGAACATGGCAACATGAATCTCTTCACATGATATTTGTCATATTTTCTTATAGAGTACAAGGGGTAGGACATGTATACAGCAAATTAGAAGTATCATTATGCTACGTTAGCCATCTATGTACAGTGTACACTACTTCATGGTGTCAACTGTGATTATTCAACATCTTTACATATTTCAAGTGCCACAAAATGCTTAAAGATATGTGACTGTTGAGAAGCCTGAGTCAGATCTAACAAATAATGGCACAGCTATCCAAAACACGAATCCAGCATTCACCTAACAGAAGAGAAAAAAAAGAGCAAAAGAAATCAAGAAAATGATGAAAAGGATTTTAACGAGGAGAACCAAAATAACTTTGCAGGACATCTCTCATATTTGTTTTAGAGTATCATGTCCACTTAAGATTGTTTTAAATGGGCAAACTCTTGAGAGAAGATGATCACTACATGACTGGATTATCAATGATGGTCCTGCGCAATATGCTCAGGCTACTTACAGGTCAATAAAACAAATGGAATGTGACCAAGACTAACAGTTAGAAAAGAGTAAACTAATATAAACCAACTCTAAACGGTACTCAATCAAGGTGGGTCAGGGCGTCCTACCTTGTAATAATATTTGGCCAGTCTCCTGGAAGCAACACTATATAAGGGTTACTAATGAGCTCCTTTCACTAAACACTTGCGTACTTCATTGGCTGAGAATGCCTAAAGTATCATTTAAACAACTCTCGATGGTGAATAAACAGTAGAACTAGGATGGAGACAGCTACTGTATTGCATCAAAGAGCATGCCAACATTACAGTAAATAAGCTCTCCCTCCTCTCTGATGAAAAACTGCACAAATTAGCTTAAGAACGTAAAGCCCAGCAGAAAATCAAATCATAAGGAGGCATTGCCTGAAGGGTTTGACAAGGTTTGAGGTTTCGCCAGTTTTGAAACTGACATAAAGTTTCGGTTTCACTTAGTTTCGGGAGTACACATTCATTATCAGTGAGTTTCAGACAATTTTCAGTCAGTTTCAGATGAAACGTGCCGATGCCCGAAAAAAAAAAAAATCAAAAACAGAGGGAAAAGAGAGAAAATGTATTGTTTCTAGTTAATAATTTTATCTCTCTATAACTTGTACAACCACCAAAATCAATATTCGTAATTTATCATAATTAGATCATAATTAGATATTTTGAACATAATTCTGATTATAATCTTAATTCATCTTTACATTGACAACTTCATATATATATATATATATATATATATATATATATATATATATAGATTAATTTTTTGGTAGCTAGTTGAGCATCAAAAGTTCACACTCTTTAAACAAACACCGTTCAGCCTACATATTCTTATTGAGTGATCTTAGTACACCAGATATGCAAATAATCATAGATGTCTATATGTTTATTTACACAAACTGAAAACGAATATTGAAATGAACTATTGGAACTGATCGAAATCTTTAATAAAAGAAGGGTTCGAAACGAAAACGAAAACGAAAACTAAGTCCTCAAAACTTTGTTTGATTACAAAAGGAAAAACCTACACATCTACTACTTGCTGAGAGACGGAACCTAGATGCACGCATTGAAGATTATATCTTTAATAAGTGTAGTGGTCAAAATTATAACCTCCGTGAGATTGCGACACCTGGCAAATCTCATAGATCGTGAAAGTTTCAGATTCAATCTCATCCAGCTGATCTTACCCGATCACTTGGCTAACATGACGGTTACAACAACTTGGCACATAGTGGACGATAACCGCGAAACTGAGCCGTTATTCTCGCCAACCAGCGTGATTCTCGAAGATCACACACCACTCTACCATTTGCAGTTGGGGCGTTACGTGCGGTTACGATCGTGTGCTGATCCATAGGTGGAGGCGGAAAATCTAAAGAGACGTCGACTCAGCTCATCAACCCTCAACTATAAAAGTTGATATATTTCTCCTTTGCAAGGGATTGAACTCTAAAGAATTGAACTTGTAATAGAGCATTGAGAAATCATTGTAATCTCCCTGATTTAGTAGATCTTTGCACCGTGATTTTTTCCCCTTCGGGTTTTTCACGTAATTCTTTGGTGTTTGCGACTGATTTATTTTCCTAATTTACAAATTGAGTGTAGATAAATTCCCCCAGGAATTTACCTCTACAATAAGTCATCGGGGCGGAAATACAAAATTACCATAAGCATATGAAAAATATGAGAGTTTGTGAACATCGTAAAATAAAATATATATAAATATTTCTATTTTACATCTATTAAACTCTTTGATTTGTTAGTTACCTAATTAGAAACATATTCTTGTTAAATATTGCTGTGTATTACTAGTCATACTTATATTATGAGTTGTAATTGTATTTGCCTATAAATAAGAGTACAGAGTGAGGACTCATCTACTCTCTTAAATCTTATCCTCTCAATTTCTGATATGGTATTGGAGCCAATCAAAATTCTTCTATGTTGATCGTCGTCGACAAATTGTTACGCGTCTACGCCAGGCCGCGCTCATGTAGCACGTGCCTAGTGATGTGCCCACGTTTTCGCATTGCGCATATGGATACCATGCCTAGCATTAAGACACGCTTCATCTTCCTATTATTGCTGCTTTCAGTCCCTATTATGGCTGCTACTGCAACTACTCTACTGCTGCAACTAATCTACTGCTATAACCTCTCTTCAATTACTGTTGCTACAAAACTACTTACTACTGCAAAAGCAACATATGTCGATTTTTCAGCCTACGCTGTGGCTCTACTGCTCCTGCCACACCCACTATCCACTTCTACAACTTCTGCAGCCAATTTGTAGCCCTTTACTACTCTTTTCGAACCACCAACCACCTCTGTCGTGCCCTCTACAAACAATTAGTTGTTTACTTCTATTGAGTCCTCTACAAGTATGATCTAATCTAATCTATAGTTATCTGTCCCGGTCCAGTCTACCGAGTCCACTATTTTTAAGTTTGAGGATCTCTCAAAACATCTCATTTACTAAGTTTGAAGATCTCCGAAAATCTTACCTTCTACTGAGATTAAGTTTGAGGATCTCCTAAAACCTCTTATTCTACTAAGTTTAAGAATATCTAAAATCTTAACCTTATCCAAGAAGACAAATATTTGATGTCTTCGAGCAAGTGCTTGGTTCGATTCAGATTCGAGTTCGGCTTATACTATATTATCTATAATTAGATGTGGTTCAAAATTTTGGGGAAGACAACCAAGAGAAGAGGAAGTGGAATGTCTTGAACTTATACTATATTATCTATAACTAAAAAAAAATATTATTTTTAAACCTTTCACCACTACCTAGAAGCGTAGGCCTCAACAAAAGGAAGCATTGTTGAGCCCCGAAGATAACACTTTATCTACGCCTCAACAAGTGAGGCGCATGCTTCACTGATGTTTTCGCCTCTTGAGAAAGCCTTGAGGTAATTTAGGCCTAAAATTCCCTCATACACACCTCAAAAACGCCTTTTTAAAAAACTTATATAATACACATACATGCATGCATTATACTGATAACATACATATATATACATACATATATATGTTGTTGGCCCAGAGGCCCATCACTCTAGTTTTGATGATGATTAACTCATGTAGTTATAGTTTACTAATAATCTTGTGTTTAAATAGTTTCAATGATTGACCAAGATATTAGTAGTGTTTAGCTTCAACAAAGGAGTTTTGGAGCTTACAGATGGTGATTCAAGAGCTCGCGCGTCAAGATCACATCTAGCACTCGGCTGGAGTCAAGCTCGTTGGATCGTGTTTGGATCGAGTCGGCTTAGAGACAAGAAGACTTCGGTTTGTGTTTAGTTTAGATTGTTTAGATCTTGTGTAAAGATATATAGTATTGATATGCTCAAGTTCATACACACACAAGTTCAAAGTTTATTGGTTTTGGTTTTCAGTTTAACCGTTTTGAATTTCATGTCAAAAACATAGATATATATCTTGTATGTATATTGGATTCTATCCATATACAATATGCTTCAAAGTTGTTTCAATATCATGTTTTTGTATCCATATGAGTTTTGGAGAAAACAATTTTTCATTTCAAAAATCCAAGTGTTGGAAAATGCAGATTTTGTGTTTAAGGCAAATTTCAATATCACAAAACTGGTTCAGATAGTTTGTAATATGTGTTGAATTTCAGTCACACATATTTGTATTTCAAAGATCTTATAAGAACTTATTTTTGTAGAATTTGTGATTTTATGGAAGGTAAAAAAGACAAGTTTTTAATCCCTAAAATTCCCAGCCTGACTGCACTGGCGGTCGACCGGACGGTCAACCGGACCAGTGGTCGGTCGACCGGCACGGTCGACCGATGTGCACGGGACGGTGGACAAAGGCCAGCCTACTCGGGCGATCGATCGCGCGGTCGACCGACTGAGAGCACCCCACTCCGGGTGGGGGCCGGTCGACCGGGCGGTCAAACCGATGGCTTTGGCCTGGTCGACCGAGCGGTCGACCGGGTGGCTCAACGATCAAAAAAATAACCGTTGGCCGGTCGACCGGGCGGTCGATCGGAAGAGAATTTCTGCCCTTTCCTGGCTGCCAACGGGCAGATTTTGGATTGGGTTATAAATACCCATCCCTTTAGACTGTTTTAATCATAGTTTTTAAGAGCAAAATTTTTTTAACTTCTTAAGTGTTTTAGCAACAAGTTTTCAAGAGTTTTTGGGCAAAAAAGATTATCTTTATTTTGTTTTAAAGGTTAGAAAAATCAAAGAAAAAGAGAGTATTTGAGAATAGGTTTTTGATCTTTATTTCAACATCTATCTTGTGATTTTCTCAAGTATTTTTCTTTGTTATTTTCAATTTCAAACACTTTATTTTCTCACACTTGAGCTATCATTCTCTATCATATCTATACGATTTTATTTTGTGAGAAAAGAATTGGTTTGGTTTTGTTGGAACCACCAAGTGTTGTAATCCTCTTTGCTTTGTGTATCCCTCTTGTGTAGAGGTGATTGAGGTTGTTGTTTGGCTTAGTGCCTTATTCTTCTAGTGTGAGGTGATTGTTATTTGGCTAAGTGACCATCCCTCTAAGTGTAAAGGTGATTGTTATTGTGCCTTACCTCTTGTGTGGAGGTTGTTGGCCCAATGGCCTTCCACTCTAGTTTTGATGATGATCAACACTCATGTATTATGTTTACTAATATTCTTGTGTTTCTAAGTTTCAGATCATTAACAGGATATTAGTTGGTGATTAGCTTCAACAAGGAGTTTAGAAGCTATTCATGGTGATTCCAGGGCCAAAGCTTCAAGTTCACACTTTGTCTAGCCCATGGATGGAGTTTTGGAGTAAGTCTACTTGAAGATGAAGATCGTCAAGAAGACTTAGGTATCTAGTTTAGAGTTTGTGGTTTAGATCCATATTTGTAAAGCTTAGTTTAGTTGATATGCTCAAGTGCACAAAACACACACGTTTCATGATTTGGTTTTTGGTTTTCATGAATAATAGATCAAAACAAGTTTACCTTATACCTATGTATCTTAGATATGTTCTAGATATACATACATGCTTTAAACTTGCTAGACAAACTTATTTTGACTATCCTATTCATGTTTGGAAAATTCTAGTTTGATAAAATACAAGTTTTGTTTTTGATAAAATTGGCAAGACACAAAAATGAATTGATATGATTGATATATGTCTTGAAATTTTTATCACAAGTTTGGTTATCAAAGTAAAATGATAAAACAAGTTTTAGAAAAACATATTTTTAGAAAAATAGTTTTTATTGTGATTAAAACTATTTTTTAGACTTACTGTGAATTTATGGGATTTTTATTGAGTGAAAAGACCTATTTTCAAATCCCGTATCTGTGCAGAACTGAGGACTGGCTGACAGGCCAAGTCGTGACCGGACCGGTCGACCGCCGCACCATAGGCGGTCGACGGGACGGTCGACCGATGTGCACAAGTCTGTGCACGTTTTGGAGTCTCTGGGACGGTCGACCGGGCCGGTCGACCGAGATGAGAGTTCTGCTCTCAGGATGTTTCGGTCGACCGGGCCGGTCGACCGCTGTTGCCAACGGTCACATTTTTGACCGTTGGCGGTCGACGGACCGTCGACCGGCAGTCTGTCAGACTGCCAACTCAGCCTAACGGCTAGTTTTGTATAGGGGCTATATAAACCCCATCTCTTTGGGGATTTTGGCCAAGTTTTTTTTAGGAGAAAAATTTCTGGTTTCTAGAGGTTTTAAAACAAGTTTTCAAAAGTGTTTGGGGCTTTAATTCTTCAATCTTTATTGTTTTAGGTTTTGGAAAAATCAAAGAAAAGAATTTTGGGAGATTTGTCTTGGTTTTCATTCTATATCTTTTGGAAGGATTTTCCCAAGTGATTTTCTTTGTTGCTAGTTTTCCAAACACCTAGTTTCCACACTTGAGCTATCTTCTATCCTAAACTATTAGGATCTTTGTTTTGTGGAAAAAGGAAGAAAGAAAGAGTTTTGAGGTTGTTGTTTGTAACCTCTAAGTTGTACACCCTTATTCTTGTTGTATCCCTCTTAGGTAGAGGTGATCGGTTGATTGGTTTGTATCCCTCAGTGTGAGGTGATTGAGATTGGTTGTGAGCCTCTTTGGTAGAGGTGTTGTGTTGGTTGTTGTTGGCCTCGGTGGAGGTTGTATTGAGAGAGGAGTTAGGTACTCCTAGAGTTGTAAGAAATCCTCTTCGGTAGAGGTTCCCTCGGTGGGAGTTGAGATAGTGGAAATCCTACACGGTGGTGTAGGCGGGGATGTAGAGCAAGGTGCTCGAACCTCGAAAACAAATCTTGGTGTTTGCGATTGCTCCCATTGTCTCTCTAACTCTCTCTCATTTACTTGTGCAAAGCATCATACTTTATCTCATATCATACTTGCTTGTGTTGAGCATATTTCTTATTGCCTTGCCATTAGTTCATATTGCTATATCCTTGATTGCTTGGCTTGATTGTGTGTGCACATTGCTTGAATTGCTTGTGTGTTTGTGCATCACCTATACTCATCCAACAAGAGCTTCACATAGCGCCTCAACCCATATCTAGGGGAATCAAGAGGAGTTAGTCCAGAGCCTCGCAAGGGAAATTCGGCTACACTTGTTGGATTGTATTAAGTGTTTTGCAAGATTTGCATTAGCTTCCGCATTTAGCGCACTTAGTTTGCATTTAGTTTCTTAGATTAGCACTTACACCTATTCACCCCCCCTCTAGGTGTTTTTCAATTGGTATCAGAGCTAGTGCTCTTGATACTTAGGCTTAACATCCTAGGAGTGATCCATTTGCTTGCTAATCTCATTTGCATTTGTTTGTTTGCACATTCATATATAGTTTACCATGGACTTCATGACCCCACCTAGCTTTGACCCTTCCAACATTGATGTTTGGAAGTATAGGATGTCCATGTACCTAAAGACCCTAGTTTGCATGTCTTCCTTGCCGCCACCAGAGATGTTATCTTGGTGATGGAAATCATATAGGGCCAATGCACAAGCCCTAGAGGCCATTAGAAGCACTCTCCTAAAGATTATCTTTATGTGTTTCTAATCTTGATTCGCTTTTGCAGTATGGAACAGTTGACTACAACCACCACCTCCAAGCTTCAATTGCAAATCCAAGAAGAGAAATCTAGCGGAGAATCACAATGCTATATGGTCCAAGGGAATGACTCCTTGAGGTACATTCGGAATCAACTAGATAGTAATGATTGTGCTAGTTCTTCAAATGATTATGTTGATCCCCATGCCTTAAATGAAGAACTATCTATCGTGTGTGAAAAGTTAATAGAAAAATATAACGTGTTGAAAAAGAAAAGTCTAGATATGAAAAAGAAAATAAGTGTTTGCATTCTAGACTTGATTGTGTTTGCAAGAAAAGGTTGAGGTCTATAATGAAGGGATTCATTGAGATCTCAATTGGAACTTGCTTTAAAAGAAAATAAATTTTTAAAGTCTAAAAATGATTGTGAAACTCTTTTGAAGAAAAATGAAAATTTGTCTTCTAAAGTTGATTTGTTTTTAAAAGAGAATGTTGCTTTGAAAACAAAATCATTTCTATTTCAAATGAGTTTGAATGTTTGTAGATAAGAATATTGTTTTGCAAAATAAAATTGATGCACATGTTTGCCATGCTAGTGTAGCTTCTTCATCTAGTCTACCTAATGCATGTACCTCTTCTTTCAAAATTATTGATGATATTTGTATGTTAAAGAAGAGAGTAGATTGTTTGGGCTCCACTATGAGCCAATGTGCCATGAACCACACACGGTTGGAAACCTTGGTTCGAAAGAAACAAGTTCCAACTTTTATGCATGCACACCATCACGGCATACACATGCTTCACACGGACACCATCACACGTATGCTCATGTGTACACATGTACACATTGCGGCCGAAAAGGCCATCTTGCTAAATTTTGCTATGATCGTTACATGTTAAGAATTTAGCAAATAAATTTGTTTGGGTTAGAAATGAGACTAACCCCCATGGACCCAATAAGAGATGGGTACCAAAGACCACCCCTCCTATTGTTTTGATGTAGGTGTGGGCTCTCACATGACGTGAGAGTGATGACACCTTGGAGTGGATGCGTTCCGGACTTAAAGGAAATCAAATTGGATGCATCACTTTCAAGGGGAAGATTTGGTGGAGATGACCACCATGTTTTGGAGACAAGGAAAGTTGCTTCTTCGGTTTTGGTAACAATCCTTTACTCCCATTTATTGTTTACATGCTTTTAATATTCATTGTTTATAGCATGTTTTGATGTCTATGGATTAGTATGTTCATTCCATGTTTATTAGATCCTTGACATACATATATAGTATTTGAGACACACATGCTTATATGAACCCATAATTAGTGTTCTCACTTTTGTTGAGCTATAATGTACATCATGAATCTAATACATGTGAATTTACATAGTAATCATGTCTTAGTTTTATCATGATGATTTTATATTGTGTTTTGATGCTTCATGTTAAGGTTACTTGTTTAGATGTTAGTTTTCATTAAGACTAGGAATTATACTTGTACATATAGTGGGGCACAAATAAATCTATATATGTATGAGCTTGAACGCTTATTTGAACCCATTAGATGTGCTAGTATAGTCTAGTTTTGATGATTCATACATTTCAAACTTGTATTCCATTTTTGGATTTGTTTATGATTGTGTGTTTCACTTCATGTATATGTTCGTATTGCCAAACTTTAAGATATACATGTATACCCCTTGAGTCATTTGCCTTCATGCAAAATCTATTTATAGACTCAATTGTGTTTAGGGATATGTATGTATACTTCATGTTGGACAAGACATACATATACCTTGAAATGAAAATTGCTTTTAGTAAAGATGTAGATTTTATGTTTCATGTATTTATGTTTAACTTCATGTATATGTCTATCTAGTTCAAAACTAATCTTATACATATAATCTTTTTGAGCCACGTGCCTTCATGAATATACATTTAGTGGACTCGTTGAGTTTTGGATATGTATGTATATTTTAGCTTGTATTAGACATACATATGCCTTGAAGATTAAATAAGTAGTTTTATATGATTTTTCATGTTTTTGATGGAATTATATTTTAAGGAATAATTGAGCTCAATGAAATATTTTTCATGATTATGATCTTCACATATTATTTGTACACTCATATCTATTGCTCATGTTTTGTTTCTCATGAGTTATGCTTTATTGGTTTAGAGTGATGATTATGATGTGAATTCGTGTTTATGAAAAACAATTTTGTTTATCCTTACTTGAAGGATTTCGCACTAGTTAACAAATTTTTCCATTTAAATAGTTGCGGTATTCTTCATATGGTAGTGATTTCAAACAAAACTACATTTTCAAATCTATTTTGAAAACCCCTACCTTCCAAGGGCGGTAGGATGGGAGATCATGTTCATGTATGCCTAAATTGAAAATCTTTAAAACTTGAATTATGATTGGGTGGTAGAGAATATGATGTATACACTTGAACTTATGGTTATGTCAATTGGTATCATTGAACTCTTTCAATTGGTATCATTTTGATCTTCTTGTATACTCATATAGTTTTGTATGTATGTATGCTTTAAATTCCAAGTATATCAATTTCTATTGGTATCTATTTTTTTTCATACATATAT